>WEKW01017933.1:53565-69659 GCA_013389905.1 Sula dactylatra | reverse complement strand
CCATCCATACTATGATCTGCTAAACTTTCCTCAGTAAGGGTCAAACAAGATGTCGGAAGTCTTGTGGATCAGCTAGGTAAAAAAATCTGTAACAACATTGACTAGAAAAAACACTGCCAAAAATGACTGTTGAGGGAATAGAAACTGACTGGTAGTTGTGGGTTTTTTTGGTTTTGGGTTTGGTTTGTGGGTTTTTTTGTTTTTGTTTTGTTTTGTTTTTTTTCTTCTTTTGGAAGTGGAGACTAGATTTCAAACGGGGGGTGGGGTGGGTTTCAATTAATAAGTACAAATTTTCCTGTTACATTCAGCTACTCAGAAGAGTGGGTGGAGCCCAGTGTATGGCTACATGTTACTTTTCTTGGTACCAGTTCAGTAGAACCCATGGGGAAGAAGAGGTAATGAAGTTTGTTTTGGTTGGGAATCTCTTGCTGAAAAATGAGCAGGTTGACAGTTGACTTGTTATTCTGCCACTCACTTGATTTTGGAAACTATGTTTCTAGCAAACAGACTGATCCAAGATCAGTGCGAGTGACCTCTAAAGTCAGAGATGGCTCAAGGAGCAGACTTGAACTTACTTTGAGAGCTAATACTTTCCTACCTTAATCTTCAATATTTGCTTATCCCCCAAAAATGTGAGCTCTCAGGGACCTGCATTTTCTTTTTCTCTGTATGTCCTAAAGCCAACAGGGTGATATATGCTTATTTTATCTCTTTGCTCCATGGGGATGAAAACCCTGCGAGTGTGCAGCCTCTGATTCTTTTTGAGGAGTCTGTCCTTTACTTGTACTGATCCAAGCATGCCTTTGATAATATTTGCTTACTTCTCCAAACTTAGTGGCTGAACTGCTTATAAAAGTTACACTTTCTTGTAGCATAGATGACTTTTACTCTTGTAACAGCTACTGGTTATGTAAATGAAGTCTGTCTGCTGTTCTTCCTGGTGTTTATTCCAAATACAGTAATGCTTTGTTTTTCTCCTGTATTTATTATACCTTCAGTTTCAAACTGACTGGTTTTGTCTTGTAACTTAGTTTATCATCCTACTCACATAATGGTCTCAAAAGGCTGTTTGGCTTGTGGTGACACAGACAAGCATCTGTTCAAGAGGAACAGGGAGAAGTGTTAAGTAGAAGCTGTCTAAATGGAGAAGAGAAATGATACAGATTTTGGTTCAATTTAGAATTAGGTAAGGGAATTTACTTAGTCAGGATTTTGCAGAACTGATGGCTAGCTTAGAATGCAATGAAAATGCCCTCGATTTTAGTTTCTTAAAGCTAGGTTTACGTGTCTGACTGATAGACTGGATATCTGTTTTGGATAGGGTTTTTGGCAAATATCTGGAGTAGAGTTAGCTTGGTGAGAGGTGTGGACACAGCTTTTCTGTGATTCGTACCGATGCATGGGAATCTAGAAGTGAAAGTCTGTCATTCAGGCTGAACAGCAATATGCTAATTAACCTGCACATAAGGAACTGCTGGTGTGGTGTTTCCATACAAGTGTTTTGTTATGCTGGTGGCACCTTTATTGCTTCAGCTATCTAATTTCTGGGAAAAGCCTGTTAACTTTAGCCGATGTGGAATTGGTTCTCAAAGCAGTAAGAAATTTGTAACCATATCTAACCGTTGCTGAACCAGAGTTTGTATAAAAATGTACTTAAGCTGCTGAGGACTAGTGAGATTTTTCTAGTGTGGACTTAGCCTGTAAATGGATCTGAATCTGACCGCTGAAACCTTGATAGCTTTAGTTTTGTTTGGGTTGACGGATAAAGAAATTGGTTGTGCTTTCTTGAGTGGGAAAATAACTCTTAGTTCAGGCTGAGGGTGTGTGAAACTTGGACTCAAATGAACTCTGGTTGTTTTTATTATACTCTTTGGATAACTTGAGCAGGGTTACCCAAAGATAACTTTGCATTAAAACATTGTATTCTCGCTCCCAGTGCTCTCAATCTGAATGTATTGCTTACTGTCCTTAATTTTGTCCCCAGCTGCTCCTTCCTGCGCTGAAGCACCCTTGCAGGAAATGGTGATTGAAGAAGAATACGAAAAGCAGCAAGCAGATGTGGAGATAAAGAAGGAGCTGTGCCCTTATGCTGCAGTAGGAGAATGTCGTTACGGAGAAAACTGCGTGTATATCCATGGGGATGTGTGTGATATGTGTGGACTGCAGGTCTTGCATCCAATTGATGCTGCACAGAGATCCCAGCACATAAAGGTAAGCAAACAACTGTCTGGTGTTAAACAGCTTTAAGTTATTGCTTCCTAGCTCCCCCCAGTCACTTGTCAGTAATACCCTTTCATTTGAAGATGCATGCAGGTCAGGCAGTGAATGAAATTCCTGTTGTAAACTGGACTGTTTCCTGTCAAGGCCATATTCAAAAGCAGCTGGGTTTCCTTATCTGTCCTGGGAGAGTAGTCTGCTTAAAGATACTAAAGCTTTGTTCTTTGCCGAGTAAAACTGGATGGTCTTCTAGATTGCCTTTCTCAGGTTTAAAAGCAACATCTGAAGAAAGGAATTTGAACTCTGAATTGATTGTTCCCCACTATCTGAGCAAATTTTTTTTTTTAGGATAAAGATTTTTCAGCTTAATCATACTCCGTTTGTTATGCAAAACAGCAGAGTAAAACTGAGCTTTTGAAAACCTGCTTAGAGTTCACCAGGTGACCAGTTGTCTCTGTAGTCGTTTTCTTTGTCTCTCCTTTTCAGTCTTGCATTGAAGCTCACGAGAAGGACATGGAGCTTTCATTTGCCGTCCAGCGTAGTAAAGACATGGTGTGCGGGATATGCATGGAGGTGGTGTATGAGAAAGCTAACCCTAGCGAGCGCCGCTTTGGGATCCTCTCCAACTGCAGCCACACTTACTGTCTCAAGTGCATCCGCAAGTGGAGGAGTGCTAAACAATTTGAAAGCAAGATTATAAAGTGAGGCACTTTTCCATTTCGATTGTGCTTTGTTACTAAGGAAGAAATTAGTAACTTGTGACAACTTGCAACATACTTCCAGATGCAGACTGCACAGAGACTGCATTTAATGCATACTAACTTTAGTTTGGAAGTGGAATAATTGTTAGGGATAACATGTACACTCTGATTTGGTTAATATGGATTAAGTTTCCAAAACTCACTGAATAGTAGAAAATAACTTTCTTTTATTTAGTAGCATGTTGTCCAATGGTTACTGTTTATGTCTTGGACACCTAGCCAGGAATCTGAAAACAGATTAACCAGTTCAGAATGTATGCTGCTTAATTCATTACCGCCCTAGTTCATTAATCAGTTGACAAAACATTTTTCCATTTAAAGGCTGTTCTAAAAAAACAAAGTTCCAATCAAATAAATACAGAAATCAAGCCAAAATAAATTTATTTAATTCTAAAGAAAAAGGAGTCTGTGTGAAGTGTTTTTTCAAGCTTTTCTGAGACAAGCTGACCAGCTGCCATTGCCACTGAGTTCTTGAAGAGAGTTTAGGTTATGTTCATGTGTAAGAGAGAATCTAGGTTGAAAAGCCCATACAGCAAGTGCGTGGGTACAGTACATATTTAAAGATGGATATATGCCATGACTTGTTATATAGGAGAGAGAGCGCCCTGTAATGTGGAATTTTGCAGCGCAGTCTGTTCATTCCCCAGGTCCTGCCCAGAATGTCGGATCACATCTAACTTTGTCATTCCAAGTGAGTACTGGGTGGAGGAGAAGGAAGAGAAGCAGAAACTCATTCAGAAATACAAGGAGGCAATGAGGTATGAGCACTGCAGCCTTTTGTCAGGTTGGGACAGCAGAGATAAAAGCACACCTGGAGAAGAAGGGTGTTGATGTAAAGCCCTCTCACACCTCCTTTCCACCACCACGTGTGAAGCGTGTCCTTGCCTATCTGCCCACAGATGCATGCAACAACACAGTCACAAAGCTGTTCCTATGTTCTTTGACCTCAGCCTTTTCTTTCTGTGTGGAAAACGGTGGTGGTGTAGCCATAAGGTAGTACAAGCTTGTGCACTGCGAGCCATCAAGTGTCCCTGTGCATGCATCGACTCACACACGTCATGTAATACATCATTTCTGCGCATAGGTGTTCTACTGACAGAATACCTTCAGCTCCAAATGGTGCCTGAGATCCTTTTGGACTACAGGTAAATGAAATTCTGAAGTCTGGTTGGGGTCTGCTGTGAGTAAGGGTTGCGATATTTTCCTTTCCAGCAACAAGCCATGCAGGTATTTTGACGAAGGCCGTGGGAGCTGTCCATTTGGAGGAAACTGTTTTTACAAGCATGCGTATCCTGATGGCCGCCGAGAGGAGCCGCAGAGACCCAAAGTGGGAACATCAAGTAGATACCGGGTCAGTGCTGCTGTTTTTTGTCCTTTCCGTACAGAGAGAGTGCAAGAGGGGTGTGCGTTATATGAGCTGCCTTGAGAAGAGGACAGGGAAATATTGACTTTTTTTTTTACTTCAGATAGACCTCTGTAATGGTGAATTTGAAGGAGGTGGTGGTCTAAAGCTTGTGAATGCTGGAGGCCAAGATGGAAAGAGTGAATTTTAATAACTTTCCTAGTACACCAACACACTGAAGTAGAAATGGTGGGCAGAATTAATAGGGGGTGTGTAAGGGTAAATTCTACTGGAGGTCAATATCTCCCTGAAAGAGGAACATAGTTTCTTGCATGTCATACAGTATGCCGGCAGCTGAACCTTGTCAGCTTCTGGGAGGACTCCTATCTTGTACTGCTTGGTCACCTGGGGCAATACTTGTTCCACTTGCAGGCCCAGCGGAGGAATCGGTTCTGGGAGTTCATCGAGGAGCGAGAGAACGGTGATCCGTTTGAGACCGATGAGGATGAGGTGGTGACCTTTGAGCTTGGTGAGATGTTGCTTATGCTGTTGGCAGCAGGAGGTGATGATGAGCTAACAGATTCCGAGGATGAGTGGGACTTGTTTCATGATGAGTTGGAAGATTATTATGACTTGGATCTATAGCACCTGTCAGTGGAGTGTGGACTGTCGTCTTGGCTTCAGGCAGTAGCTATTACCTGTGGTGTTGTGGCAGTGCCTGTGTTTCTCCTAGGCAGGCCAATCAATTCCAGGTGCTGTTGTAATAACTTTTACCCAGGGTCTGTCTCTTCCCATCCCCTCCCACCCCAGGAGTGTTGTTTTTCCTCTGTTTAAACAAATAACAAGAAATAAATCTTCAAAATGTTAGTTTTTGTAAAAATAAATTTAACTGTCAAACAGTTAGCTTAGGTTTGTTGCTTCATCTGTGTACCCAACAGAGTTCACCCAGTTCCAGGGTTAAAGTGTTTACAGGACTTCCACACTCATTTTGAAGAGCCCAGATACAAAAATGAGCGGTGGCCATGCAGTGGGGATGTAAATTGGCTGATGGCCTTTTTTCTGTCTTAGTACCAATATTTCTGAAGTCAGGCCAGATACAACTAGTCTCTTCTTGGCATCAGCTCTGTTCCAGCCCCCTCATGTACACATCTTCATTTGTGATTTTGGTCTCTTGTTTACTTGCACATACTATTACTACTGTGTAACCAGAACCAGGTGTGAACGTTCTGGGATTTTACTGTGTTTAGCATGAAAGGAAAATGTCTTTGTGAAAGGAGAACTCTCTATGTGTATATACAGATAAATGTAGAGTTGGACCTCAAGGATGGGGAGACTCTGTGTAAGTTAAAAATAACAAAACCATCTTTTGTCCCCTCTTGGTGCATGAAGTCTAGCCTCCAATTGGACATGAAACTGATGTAGTGGTCCCAGCCCAGCCTGTGATTTTAACTCTCGCTTAACTTAATAGACGGCACTCCCTAATACACCAGCTCTCTTTCATGTGTATGATTAGGGTTGTCCAGGAGCAGAAATCCGGTTAGCCAAGGTGGGGTCAGGAACACCAGAGAGGCCCCTTTAGCTTTATTGCTCTGTAAGTTTTAGAACTTGGTGTAACCACTTAAGCTGTAAGCTTTGCTAGGAAATCGCTGTGCCTCTCAGGTGGTTCAAGGTGCGCATGCCTCTCGGCATCTGAGTCGGGCAGGTTGCCTGGCAAAGCTGTTCAGTTTATGTGTGTTACTGCTTACAAAGGCAGTCATGCAGTTTCTGGCTGTAATTTGCATTGAGAAATTACTTTGCCACCAAAGCCCCAGCACAGGAATTTTAACCTTGCGTTACATTATTGCTGTTTTTATTGACTAGTGGATGCCCCGTGATCTGTTCTCCTGCTGCTCTTGTCCCCTAGACTGCCTCTCCTTTCACTTTTAAATGGAATGAGAAATTGTTCTGAGGTCTACAACGTATTGTTTTGCAGCTGCCTTTTGTAAGAAGCACTTTTCCCAAATAAAAAAAACTAAAAAAAAATTAAACAAGAAGTCTGTCTGTTCTTTTAAGTTTGAAGCTTCTGTGTTTCAGCTTGATTGATTATCTTTGTGTGCGATTCTGTAAATATAAAGGCATTTATGTCACTTAACTCCTGCAGACTCGTGCCACACTGAGATTTTTTTAACCTGGTTATAACCTTTCCAGCAAGAGCCTGTAATGTAAGGAGCACATTCTGAACAGACAGCTGAGACAGTTGAACTATTGAAGGAATATATGAGGCCACTAGTGGGAATGGACGTGGCTTACTTTCTCAGAAATAAGTTCTGCACTATGGTATTAATTTTATTTGTCCTGAACAAAGTCAATTGCAGTATGTGTTCTATTAATAGTTTCCTGTCATAATGCTGTTTGGACAGCAAGTCTAAGCATTGCTACAGGCCACTTCCTGAGAATCCATGTGCTTCTTTAAGCTGACATGTGTTCAGAAAGAAGCATTCTTCTGCAGAAATACATAAAGTTGGAAGTAAACTACTAGAAACATTCAGATGCTGAGGGATATGACTAAGAAAAGTTTAACTGAGCAGTCTAAAACCGTCTTTGGTTTGTTCCGATTTTTTTCCAGAGGAAAGTAGCCAAGGGAGAAAAGGATTTGAACCTAACTTGTGTAAAAGACATTTAAAACTGATATAGGAAGAAACAGAAAAAATGAAAGGCTTTGAAGTAGAACTAGCCTTTCCTCCTCTATATAGTGAATCGAAGTTGTTAACCTTATGTTTGACTACAGCTTTCCAGTAGGATGTTGAAGATGTGTTCGGGTAAGATGGAAAAAGGTACTAAACCTAACAGCCAGCGCATGCTCGTAAGGGGTCAGAAATGGCATGCTTTACTTTGTGTGTGGGTGTGCGTGTGGCACAATGGTGGATGCTGCTGCTTCTAAACTTCACTTCTGTACATGTTACAGGGAAGCTGGGAATACGCAAAGAAGTGATTTGCTTTGGTGGAGTCTGTTCTGTTTAGCTGCAAGGTGACTGATGTAGTCAAGTGCATTGTGACAAGTAGTTTCTGTTGATCTCTTGCTTTGAAGCGTGCTGTGGTTCTTGTTCTGTAAGTTAAAGAACTGCGTGCATTTGTCATGAAGCAGTACTGCTGTGTGTCGCTTCCCATTTGAATCTTGCTGGTGGCAGGCTTGTTTCTGAGCTTGCTGTTGCACTACGACTTCCACCACCACCCCCTGCCCCCAAACTGCAGTGACTACAAAGAGTAGAGCCTTTGAAATGAGTCAGGTATGTTGGTAGGCTGCTATGTTTTTACTCTGTAGGAACAGGAATAAATTCAGTAGAATTAAGGCAAACTTTTAATGTAAAAATACAGAGGGTGCTACACTTTCTTTAAGTAGATATTCAAGGTACAGAAACTGAAGAGGCCAGTGAGAGTAGTGTCAAGATAAAAAGTATAAAAGCACCATGAAGACCCACCAGCAAAATCTTGATTTCAAACCAAAAGTCTTTGGAAAAAGATGCATGCTCTCACTTCCCAGTGCCTTGACTTTACTCCCTATGCAAAAATATATACATATGGTTTGACATAAAATTTTGCATCTTGTGGTAAGAGCAAAGTGTCTGCTTCCCCTTCTAATTGGTCTGAATGTGATTATATAGGCAAAGAGCACTTCTTAAAACCTCAGCTGCTTTGGTTCAAATCCTGATAGCACAGCTCTTCCCCAGTTGTAGCCCAGGGTGTGTTGGAATCTTGCTGAGGGGAGGCCTAGTTCTCTTAAGGCAATAGAAAGTAACCCTTTCCTGCTACATCAGGTACAAAATCAATTTCTGTTTGGAGGATACTGTGAGGTATGGGGTGTCTTAGGAACAAAACTTGTATAGCTGGAATTATTAATGCTGCGGCAGCTTAAAACAAGAGGGAATCCACATATAGTCACTTTGGGCTGCGTTACAATACAGGACTGCTGTAGGGGTCAAGTTGCTACAAAGTCAGTTTTACCTGAATGCTAGCATTAGTCATCATTCAACTGTAGTTGTGGTGAGCCTTGCTGCAGGTAAGCAACACTAGACAGACTTGGCAGTGAAAACTAAGAAACAGGCATGTTCATAGACACAGCTGTAGCAAGGAAATGTGGGATTGCAAATATGCTAAATTTCTGCCCCTACTTGCTGCTGTTGCTGTTCTCTGTGGGTATGCTGTTTCTCATTTCCAGTCAAGCCAGAGTCAACACCTGTTTGGTAACAGCTTGATGTGATTGCATGGGCAGAGCCTGTGCATTCAGCTGAGTTAAGGTTGATTTTGGAGTAACAGTACTAGAAAAAGTGCTTTAGAAGACTTTAACAAATTCAAGTACTCCCAAGTGAAAGGGGCTGTTAACCTGTCTAAAACTACTCTCAAAGGACTCTAGTATTCCAGCATTGCCTGTTGTAGTTCCAGTCCTTAACACAGTTCTTGAGAGAGGTGCTTGAAAAGGGCTTCAGGAGTCAGTGGTGTTCTAGGAATGGAGATTTATCAAAAACTGCCCCTTGGCAGCCCACAGCTGGGAAGGGGCACCTCTAAAATGGCTGTGGTTAGAGCACAGACCTGGCTGGGGGAACTTCAGTTTCAGTTCCCTGTCCAAAAGCACAGGCATGCATCTGCTTCCTGAAAGAAGGCTCCAGATGGAGCTCTCTATCTGTTCAGGGCTTGAAAATTGCTTTTTCTGTCTCCTTTCCAACTAGACTTAAACATTAACTGGAAAGATTAGATAAGGACCTCAGCTTTATTATTATTATTAAGAGCCTGTTCTCTATGTACAAAGGAGAGCTTGACCACACAGGCAGCACCATGTGCCTTACACATCACTGGGTTGCAGTTATGTTTGCTTTTAAGCCAGTCAGCTTCTGGGAGGTGTCAGTGTTTGCTCCATTTTAAATACTTAAGAGTAACAAAGAAAACCTGTGTTTCAGTCCCATCTGGCATGGCTGTGATACCAAGATAAGTAATGTGCCACAGCTAAGATTCAAATAAAAATTTAACAAATAAGCTCATCCTCAAGCTGGATGTGCAGCTCTTAAAACTGTGGGACAGTAGCAGTTTCTAGAATAGCACTGTAAGCAATACAATAAGCTACATTTTCTACAAGTTCATTTAATGAGCCTGTCAAGAAGCACATTGAATTTGCATATGGCGCTGGGGGACAAACACATCACTACAAGGTTCCATAGCAGTTAATGCTACTTACATTGCCATAGCCACATGCTTCCATCTGTTCTGTGATGGGGAAACACACAACTGCAGAAGTTACGCTGTGCTTGTTTTTTAATCTAGTGGTTGCTATCTTAGTCTAGAATAACATGCTCTAATAAAGGGATTTTAAGCTTATAGCTTTCTTCATGTGTTACCTCATGAATAATACCATCTACTGGTAGACACTCTGAAGAACCTTCTTGTTAGCAACTGCTGCAGCTCACTCTTCATTCACATGAGGACAGCTTAAAAAAAATAACCCTATGGAAACCATTCCCTGTAACTGTCCAAAGCACTTGTGGAAGATGCCAAACAGAACCAACCAAATGAGGTCACATTCCTGTTCTAGTTACACAACAGGTAGGTATAAGACTTCTTTCTTGAAAGAGTACCAAGGAGCCTCTTACACCTGTTAAAGGAAAGGTCACAGCACAGCTGGTTTCTCCTTGATCCTACATGGCAGTTTTCCTCCAAGGACAGACTGACTTTGCAAGTAGCTCCATGCATGCAGGAAGAGCATGGCAAGCACCCTGTAACCTGGCAGTACAGGGCTGTTAAGGGAGCATCAGCCTGCAGAAGCCACCACATTGAGGGTAAGCAAAATAACTTCATACAGTAGTCTCTAATTTAGGCAGTAAACCCAACAAACCATACAAAGGTTAATACTCTGCTGGTAAGATCCTTCCTCTAATTCATGGCTAAGGAAAGAGTAACTGAAGAGGAACACAACGCTTTTCTGTGAAGGTCTCCTGAAAGATTAGTGTTTGTTGCAAATACTATCTCTGGTATATCTGAAATAGAACAAAGTTTGCTAGCAGTTTTTAAAAAAAGAGTAAGAACTGCTACATTACAAACTACCACCAGGAATAGTTTGTATTATAAACACACAAGAATATTAAACTTATATTTGACTCTTTTCTTAGTGGCAAGAGGTGTAGAAACTAGTTGTTTGGAAGCTGCATTGCTACTTCTTCAGCTACTTTGAAAGGTTATGGTGTTTACTGTTGCTTAAATATGCAACCTGAAATGCAACTACTAGCCTAGTACCAAATCAAGATGAAATTAAGATTCAAAAAATCAACATCAGAAAGAGGATGCCTGAAGAAAACGAAGCTTTCTCTGCGGCAGGCTATAGCAAAAGGCTTAGAGGCTAGCATTGAAGATTTCTCCCTTGGTTTACCCATCGCTGAATTAACCCCTGCTCTTTGCATGGGATAGCAAACAACCTGCCCAGAGGAAGCATTCATAATATTAGAAATATCTGCAAGACTATAAATCAATGATTCATTCTGCTTTATTTTTGTGCTTCTCAGACAAGATTTTCCAGAAGTATTTGCTACATGTTTTTCCCTATTTTTCAAGACCTTTTGAAAAAGCTGTGGACTGCCATCTGGTAAGCTAGCAGCATACCAGCCTTTGCAGGGCTTCTTTGCATGTAACCCAGACTGTATTTTATCTTTACTGAGTTTGAGTTCCAGTTCATAGCTTAACAATAACTGACACACTTTGGTACACATGAACTGCAGTCAAAAAGCTTCCTCTGTACAGTATTTCTTTCCTTGCTCTCCTTTTCTCTGTTTCCATCTACTGGGGGGGGAGGGGAGACAACCCAAACACACCCACCCTCCCCCCAAAACTCAAACTCTTCATTCAGTTCTGGTCCATAGAAGTGAGGCCCCAATAGCAGGGCTTGCATTTGGGAGGAGCAATGTAAAACCTTCTATTGCTACCACGATGTTCAGTCTCCATAGCAGTAGCACACGTACTTGCTGAGGGGTAGCTTTCCCCGTGTGCCCCGCACCGTTCCCTTACTGCTCTAAGGCAAGGTTACATTAATTAAACATACATTAATACATTAATTGCTGAGTTTTACAGGAGCTTGAATTCCTTCTTCACACTCCCTTGAAAATCCACAGGCTTACTCTCAGGCTGCCATTGGCCCATCACACAAACGACAGAAGGCTTTTGATTAAAATCAGCACATCAAAAGCAAGACAAGGTGGGGGGGAAGACACACACACACAAAAAAAAAAGTCCTTTCACCTCAGCAGTGATTTAGGCTGTTACTGGTGCCTTGGAAGCTTCACTACTCCAAGCAAGTCTATGCAGCAAGACAGAGCTCACTCCTGGAAACAATTCTTATAATTAGAGAGCAAAATGAAAGCCAACTTTCCTCAGCCCGGAAAGAAGGTGGGGACCCTAGTGTATCACATTCTGCCTGCTAGGAAACCCCAGGCATGGCTCCAGGGTTGACTGGTGAGGAAGTCAGTACGGATATGAAGTCATGTGCTCTTTCAAAAGTGTTATTAAGTTCCTTGAGATGGGTGGCTACATGTCCAACATCAGGACCGCCCCTAAATGAAAGTCTAAGCAGCAATGGGTTAGTGCTGTCCAAGCAGATGTCAGACTTTTTAAAGCTACTAGCTAAGAGTAAAGTGCTTGCACTAGACCAACCAACAGAGCTTAGAAAGGTCAAATCAATGCAGAGCTCTGGTACAAATTTATCTTCTGACACAGCCAGAAAATCATTTAAGGATATAATTAAAGGCAATAATTTTTACAGTTCTCTTTGGTTAAGGCAAGGGCTGGCAGCTTCCTGAGTCTTCTCAGCTCAGGAGTTCATGTTAAAGTACCAGCTGCCACGTTCAAAGCAGCCTGTGCTACCAACAGCAATAACCATCTCTGAAGGTACTTACAAGCCAAACTGCAAGACAGAGATATCAAGAGAGATGGCTTGAGGCCACGTAGCACGCTTTCATCAACTGAATAATAGGCAAACAGCCTCAGAAGAATGACAACTTCCAAGCTCTTCCTGAAATCTCTCTTCAACAGAGGCACTGGGTCTTCTCCACACTTGGACTGGCAATCACTGGCCTGGAATCAAGATAGATGCTGTTCGGAGGGTTCTCCCCGTGAAGCTGTAAGGTATTTCGGGCTATTAGCTCCTTAGCCATTAAGGTGAACACCTCTTCAATGTTTTGAGCTTCTTTTGCTGATGTCTCCAGTACAGCTAAGAGCCCATGCTTCTCTGCCAGCGTGCAGGCATCTTCAAACAGGACTTGGCGCTTATCTAGTGAATCCGATTTGTTCCCTTAAAAGAAGGCAAATGGCTAATTCAATAATTTAGTCTCTCAAAAATTCATCTTTAAATACAATACATTAACTCAACTTTGTTAAACGATAGATTTATGTTAGGAACAAGAGTTACTGGAAAAAACCACGATGTGAGCACATCAGAGCCACAAACATGGAACTTGGGTCAAAACTGCAGCTAATCACATAATGATATCAAATGAGTTAAAATTCCAACAAAATCAAAAAAACCTGTGTTCATCTAATTACTTGCTGTAAGTAGTGGAGCCAGAGGATTATTTGGAAGCAACTGTCGGTCCCTATTCCCTACTCGTTTTAAACATTAAGTAGCATTTAAGTTAAATACTTAAAATAGAATAGCAATCTTGTAGCTATAGCTATTGCACACAGTAAGCCAAAGCAATGCTGCATAAAGATTTATTTCTCAGTCAGCCTTCAGTGGAAGCCACATACTGTTGTCAAGATACCTTGACACATCTTAAAGCGGATGCTCAGCTCCGAAGAGGCAGGATGTTGTTAGTCTAAAGCAGATCACCTCAAAAAACACCCCAGTAAAACCCAGGAAGAACCTGCCCAACTGTTAATCCAATTTTAACATGACCGATTTATACAAGTCAGTCATTTTAAGATGGCGTCAAAGACGACAAGAATTCACACCAACCTCCTTAATGTTCAACATGTATACTTAAGTGTCTGCATGTATAGATTAAACTTTCACTTGAAGCAGTTTAGTCAAAGTCTGTCAGAAGTCATGAAACACCTCAGATTAAATATCTTTGTATCTTTAAGTAGTTGTAGAATTATCATCAGTTCTGGTACTCACAGTACCTGGCTGAAGTCTACATTCATAGTTTCAATACAACCCTTCATCAAATTCAAATCTTGAATATGAAGCACATATAAGCCAACTTCCCTCCCATTAAGTCCCTGTCAGTTGAGGGTTATTTGCCTTCTTAAAAAGAGCCTCCTCCCCCTTTCCTCCTTCAGAGCCAGATGGGAAAGTTAGACTTCTCAACCTTAACCTCATGCTAGAAAGGTGTATAACATGACTACGTGTAACTAAATGTACAAAGACTTCCTGCCAAAGCAAAGCAAAGAGCACCAGCTTTGGAAGAAAGTAGCAAGCTGGATCCTCGACAAAAGCTTTACTTTTACCATTTTCAGAACTTCTTTCTTAAAAACAACAGCAACAACAACCACCAGCCCACCCCACACACACAGATAGGTCTTGTTCTTTCGATTCAAGAGAAAAGTTAGAAAAACCCTACCAAAGTTGAGTGATTTTTTTTTTTTTCCTCCCTGCCTCCTTACTCATTCCAAGCCCCGAGTTACATGCAGGTCAGAATTTGTTGTCTGTTTCTTCAGAGGAAGAACAGGAAGAACCACCACACCAGAAGTAATTTGCTAGGAGCACGAGCAGAAGCTTCGGTCCCACGTCTGATGTGCTGTGGGGCTTGGCGCTGCCTATCCTCAAGAGCCCGTCTGGGCTGCTGTGGCTGCATGTGTTGTGCTCGGCACAGTGCCACAGTGGAACAGGCAGCAGCAGTGGAATGTAAATAAAAGCTCTGTCATTCTACTACACCAGTTCTCTCATTTGCAGCTTCTTCCCTGGGGAAGAGCAATGATAACCTAGAACACAAAGGGAAAGAACCACACTGCTTCCTACCAGCTCCATTCTCAGATATTTCTACCCATTCCTTTCCTCAAGAGGCAAAGTTTCTTGAATGCTAGTGGAATAAACAAGGAGGAGGAAGAATGCAAGCAGACTACTTTGTGCTCTGGAAAAGCCTTGCCCCCATCGACTGCCTTACCTGATCAGAGTCCCATTACAGAGCAATGCACACGCACATCAAAAGAATAGAGAGGAAAGATGAGAACGGGGAGTTGTGTTGCTCTGTGCATTCCCCTTCATCTTGCATTATTGAGCCGCTAAATTCCTGCGCATCAGGAGTACAGGGTTAGACTTACTGCAATTCTACCCTCAATAAGGTTGCCCCTGCTTCCTAGACTAGCAGCAGGTTTGTTGCATTATTAACAGGAAAAGAACAAGTAAAAAGGTTTCACTGTCTGCAACGTACTTGGTCCTGTCAGGACCAGGCTGTGACTTTCCTAATTTTTTAAGCCTGGGTGAAATTGATACAATTTCTGATCTATTTTAATTACAACTGCATTCTTCTTTAATGCATAGTTTATAGATGCTTTAAGTAGCAGAGGGAAAAGCGAGGGGGGGGTTACACATGTATTAAGAAAAGCTATATAACATAATATTAAAAATTAGATTCCTACCAATTAACATCATGACCAAGTTTGCAGCACCATACTTTTCAATTTCGTGAATCCAGTGAGGAATGGATTCAAACGTGGACCTCCTAGTAAGGTCATAGGCAAGGATGGCCCCATGGGCACTCCTGTAATAAGACTGGGTTATTGTCCGGAAGCGTTCTTGACCAGCTGTGTCCCACACCTGGATCTGTAAGAGAAAGAATGGAAGTTGCAAAGACCGGCAAATGCTGCTTCCTGGGTGTTTGCCACCAGCATCTATGGTTTTGAAACCCCTTGTCTAGAAGGCAGCCAGACCTGTCCCAGCTCACTCCACTACATCCACAGCGTGGCTTTGCCCTCTCTAGATCTGAAGACATTTATATGCCTGTAAAGGCAATCCACCCAGACCAAAGAGAAAGCTGCAAGGGTGAACCCAGCTTTACAAAGAGGCCAAGGAACCCCATTTAAACAATTGTACTAAAAGATACGGAGCATTACAGCCTTTTAATAGGAAAGGAAGAAGAGCCAGGAAGTCCTGATGCAGGGCTGGGCAAAGCAAAATTATATAAAGGGCAGGCACCTGAACTTTCATCTGCTCATGGAGGTAAGTTCTAGCTAACAAATGGTGTTCATCTCGCAAGCCTCCATCTTCCCTCAGATCAAGCATACATCAAAGTGGAGCTTTTGCAAACTAGAGGGTTCTCCCTCCTCGGTGTCCCAGCTCAAACCCCCCACACCTCATACGGTGGGAAGAGACACCCCCTCGAAACCAGAGCCGGCTTTCAAAGACCTCCCCACGAGCAAAGCGTGAGCCTTCTCCACAGACCGACCCAGAGGAGCCGCGAGGGCAAACGTGTACCCGAATTAGGGTGCCTGCGCCCCCCCAGGCCCCCTCCCGAGGGAGGGCTCCCCTCGGCAGCACCCCTGCACAGAACGGCAGCCGGGTTTCGCCCGCCGCCTTCCGCGGGGCCGGCGGGCAGGGCGGCGGGGAGCGGGGGGCCGGCGCTGCCCGCCGGGGCTCGCTCCCGCCACCGACCTTCACTTTCTTGCCGTCGATGTCCATCGAGCGCACGGTGAAGTCGACGCCGATGGTGTTCTGCTGCTTCTCGTTGTACTGCCCCGTCTTGAAGCGGTGCACCACGCAGGTCTTCCCCACGTTGGAGTCCCCGATCAGAATAATTTTGAAGAGATAATCGAAGGCATCGTCC
>WEKW01017933.1:0-52712 GCA_013389905.1 Sula dactylatra | reverse complement strand
TGGAAGGGTGGTCTGAAAGAGCAGGGGTTTGGGGGTTTGTTTTTTGGGGGGGTTTGTTTGTTTGGTGGGGGGTTTTTTGGTGGTGGTTTTTTCGGTTGGTTTTTTTTTTTTTTGTGGTTTTGTTTTTTTGTTGTTGTTTTTTTTTTTATATAATATTCCTTTGTTTGCTTTGCACTTTGGAAGTCCCAGGAATATTAATTCTGGTCTTTCCTGCTGGCTTTGTAGGACAGCAGGGTGGAATTAAGGAAGTTTACTTTGAACTTAAGGTGCCTTATTTTGACCTTAAGTGAAGAGATAAGGGAGAATGCAGAAAGCCCAACAAAAGCTTATTCAAAATATCTGTTAGCTGAAGGTAAATAGTGCAAAAGAAGGTCTAACACCCTGAAAGCAGTCCTCTTCTTTTCTTAAAGGCTTGTGCTTCACTGCCTGGAGTTCTGTGGTTTATCCTGCGTCCTAGTTTTTGCTCCCCCTCCACGACAAATTTAACATGGTATTCTCAGAATAATTACAAGACTAATTTGTAGGGGTGAACTAGTCACACGCTCTTCTAGCCTAGTGAGAATGCCACTTTTGAATGTAGAAAGGACAGGATGAAGAAAGAAAAGGAAAAAAATGGAAAACAAAATCTTTCAGTCGTCTCTACGCTGTAAATATGTGAAAAGTGTTGTCCTGTGCCAGAAGGTCGCCTTCTAGAAAGCTAGCTGAGACTGAAGAGCTCTGAGGAACATATAATTTCAGTTTGTGAATGCTATAAAAAATAAGTAAGTTTAAGGTCAAAACCAGGTCTTAGCTTTAAAAAGACTCAATATCTTGGACAAATAAGATCTACATATGGATATGTTGACAAGAAGTGAGTAGTAAATCTTGTGCTTCAGGCTGCGAACTGATGGCCTGAGGAAGGAACTTTTCCTGCAGCGTTGCGCAACGGGCAGTGCTTTGTGTGCTCTGGAGAACCCTGTTATCTGCTCTTGCCTGGTGGGAAGGGAGGGAGAGGCGGGGAAGGAGAACGAGCTCTATGAGCTCTTGTGTCTCTTGTGTTTGACCAACGGACCGCACTGGTCACACGCCTGTAAAGACCGAGGTGCTGGGAAATTGGAGTGCCTTGTGTCCCTTTCTCTCCTTCATGCAGCTGTGTGGGGGACAGCCCTGAGCAGTTTTACTGCTGCCTGAAAGGGAGTGGTACCGCGTGATCCTTGGATGGGTGCTGAGCTTTCTTTCACTGATGTTGAGAAATAGTCTGGGACCTTAGATGGACGTAGTTTCAAGACTATTTGCAAAGACGCCTCTTCCAGGCTTAGCCTTGCCTTACCGCAGCTCCTACTGTAGGTNCCCCCCCCCCCCCCCCCCCGCATGAGCCTGAGCAGCCTAGAAGCATGTCCCTACTAGAACGTGCTGCTGGACCTGGGCGGGCTGTCCTAGCTGGAGAAATGAGACCTTGGCTCAGCTGCACCTGGGCTGCGTAGATGCAGACAGTCTCGGATCTTGTGCAGACTTGCTGCGTTTGTCACGGATGAGAATGGAGACGTTCAGGGGTCACGTAGGAGCGTCTCAAAGGTGTCATAGCTGGGTCCCTATTACTCGGAGGATCTCCAAGCCGTACTCTGTTTTGGAGGTCAGATGTGGTCTTGGCTTCTGTGATGGTTAATGTATCCAGAAGTAGCTGGTACCTGTTTGTCAGCCAGGCACGCATCATCATTGAGAGAACAGGAAAGGAAGACTTCTTACAGTGACAGCTGTCTTAATGAAGGCTTTAGAAGTTATTAGAAGGAAGAGCAGAAATCTCTGTGAAATACAGGCTTTTCGGCAGCAGAAATTTGGATAAGAGGGAGTCTGGGCAATGACTTCTAATTTCTCCAAGGGAGGTTATGAAGCTGAACTTGCAAAGTCTTTTGTCAGATTTACAAATCATTACAAAGGCATTATGTTCCGTCTCATTTCAGCTCTGATTCTTTGGGGGAACAGGGGTGGTGGGTTATTTTACCTCTCCTCAGCATCTAGAATGTGCGTGGTGTTTGAATGTCTCTTGATGGTGCAGCTCCCACCAGCTCATTTGTCTAGCTGTCTTAAGCTAGCTAGCATGAACAGGATCAAGTTCTGCCTTCCGCAGCAACATCAGCATACAGTGTATCTTCCTCTGCACTGCTCTCTCTGTTGCACGGATGTTTGTGTAGCTGTTTTGTGGGCTGTGGCAGGGAAATCTGGCTGAAAAGACCTCTGCCAAGAAAACAAAGGGAGACATGGAGAGAGATTCACCACCTTGTTGCCCAACAGGTTCATTTCCCGGACTAGCTTTGCAGAAATGGCCCCTCAGCCTCACCAGCGCAGCTGAGGGAGTGGAATAGTGCGGCATGAGCCAGCGCTAAGAAACTGCGTGTCTGTCGTAGCCTTTCCTCCGTACTGATAATATCTGGTATCTAGAAGTTTAGGCAGATGTCACCCATGCCCTACAGGTGGGGACAGGAAAGCATGACTTGCTGCATGCTGTACTAATGAGTTAGTGACAGATGGAGCTATAATGTTGGGCTTGAGAGCGAATAGGCAGGGAGTCTAGCTGTTGGATTTCAGCACTGTCCTCACAGTTAGTTTCCTTTTTCCAGCAGTGCAAGTCCACTCTTGGGTATATTCTTTCAACAACATCTTAAAAGAGGCAGTTAGATCCAAAACCATTCCCCACCAGTAACCAAGTGCTACTGTCTTGACTTACTCACCAGTGCATGGCCAGCCAGGTAGCAGCGGAAACTTAGTTTATTTATGACTGCCCTGTAGGGCACCGCATATGTAAAAGGTGCAGAATGGTCTTTAACATGGGAACGCGAGAAGCTGGTAGATCCTGGGGGAACTCCTTTGGTGGTGGGCACTGAAGAAGGTGGCATCAGCTAGGAGGGGAACAAAAAAGTGGGTTGGAGGACAACCACAGGGGTACTGGGCAAATGGGAGTAAAAAGGCATTTCTGAGCATAGAAGGTGTCAAGGAATGTACAGGTGATGAGATGGGTAGTGTTGTGAAAGAAAGGAATGGCATAGAGTTGTTCCTGCCAAATTCCAGCTGTTTGGGGAACACAGCTGTATTGTATACATGTGTTTTAATTCAAATATGTTTTCTTTTTTCCTTTCTTCCCACCTTCTTCTGTTTAAGTGAGAAGAAAAATGACCTAAGCACCATCCAGCCTTTGTGGCCAAGGGCGGGAGCAGGGGTAAGACTGCCAGGAGGATGGCTTTGCCTGGAAACTTACGGAGGCAGCCTGCAAACAGAGGCCTTGTGTCCAGTTGCACCCACCATCACATTGTTGTGTTCCTGCTGACCTTCTTCAGGTAGGTTGAGCATATATCTGCACAGGGGAGTGTTCATCTCACTGAATTCGGGGAGGTAAGGGCATGCTCAAAGGACGAGAATGAAGGTAGGGAAATGGTCTTAACCTTTGGCTGTGAGCCTTGAAAACAAACTCAAAAGCTAGTAGTACCAACCGGTCTGGGAGTCACGCAGTAGTGGTGTCAAGCGTGCGACACCCCTGGGGAATGCAGCCACAAACAGGGCTTGCGTCCCAAAGGCGAGGCTGACTGAGCCGAGCTGGCAGCAGTCTGTGGGTGGGTGTGGCGAGGAACTAGCTGAAATGAGGAAGGAAGCAAACCCTAATGCTCAGAACTCATTTAATGCCTGTTCTGACTGATGGAACGTGCTGTCATTGCTTCTGGAGTCCTCTTCTCTCCTGAAAGTGCTGTTTGCAGAGGGTGGACAGGCCTCTAGAACAAAGAGGTCACTACTTCAGATCTGAAGGCCTACTAGATTTGCTTTTTGAAAGCTTGTGTTACACCAGCTGACAACAGCTAGAATACCATACTGCCTCTCCTTACAGTCTTTGCCTCGCTAATATCCTTTGATCTTCACAGCAATGTTGCCACTCATACCTATTCTGTCTCTGGAAGAGCCCTTGTAATGGTGGTTAGCCAGATGAGCGCATCTTCTCTTCTCTTTATTGTTTGTTTTTTTCCTGATGTACCTAATTGTTGTTTCACAGTCACCTCTTCTTTCAAAAATAAAAGAGGAGGTCCTTTCCAGTCAAGACTCTCTTTCACAACTGCCCACTAAAATCAGTGTGTCTACCCATAATTTGGGGGTTCCTGCCACTGACGACTGTCTCCAAAACTGCCAGTCCTCTGCTATGCTGCCTGCTTAGACAGCATGTATCTGTACTTTGAGTCCCACCCTTCCCCACCTGACCTTCAGAGAAGATTTGGCCAACCTGTGCTTTTGTGTTTTCTGGCAGTTATTCCCTGCTCCATGCTTCCAGAAAGACATTCAGTAATGTCAAAGTCAGCATTTCCAGCCAATGGACTCCCACCTGCCTAAACAGCACAGCCCCTGAGCTCCGGCCATATGAGGTAAGGACATGTGGGGACAGGCAAGTGCAAGGAAAGGCGGGTAACTTCCAGTATGCTGAGCTTCTGGTGCTTAAGAGGCCCCTTTAAGTGTCCATCAGGGACACTTCTCAGAATGCTGAGCAGGAACTTCAGGGGTCTGAATTGTGGTTTTATGGATCAGCAGGTGATGGTGAAATCTGTCCGAGTGGTGCCCAGAGAGAAGCTTCTCAAAAGTTAGTGTTCCAGTGGAAATGGGGACCCCCGGAGAGTCTCTGTAGTAGCCAGCAGCACGGAGGAGGGCGTAAGAGGGACCCTACTTCTGAAGCATCGGAGACAATAAACCAGAGCAGTTAATGGGCTTACAGAGCTCTCTGTAAAACCCTGGCTGTAGCTTTCTCTGTGGCGGTGCTGCTGCTGCCACCCTCTTAAAAGGACAGCCAAAGTAGGAGAGAAGAAAGCTATCTGAAAGTGCTAGCTGCTTATCCTGAATTGATACTGAAGAATGGCATTTTATCTTGCACCTAAAAGGTCTGATTTCCAAAAATGCTCAACATCCAGTACGTCTTGTCTGTAAAATTTTAGCTTCAGTGGGAGTTTTGGCAGCGTTTGCTTGCAGAAAAGGAAGTCGTATACTGCTTGTGCCTCGCAAATGGGAATGCAAGAACTGCCTCCTGGCTCCTACCCATAGTCCTTTTAGGGGCATGCTTGTTTTTAGCAGTGGCTTGTCCCAATGCTTTTGAGAAGTGGAAGAAATCTTGCATTAACAACTTGGTCGCAGGCCAGGAGATCTCTTAGAGCAGGGAGTTCTAAGTCAGTTGCTTGGGTGTTGTCAGCATTAGAAGTCATCGGTTATTTGAATGTTTGACTGAGGGATGATAAATGCTGACTTTTTGTGGTAAGTGAAAACAGTAAATTGGGCCTGTAATGTGTTCAGGATTTTATAGTACGGGAAAGAGGAGTGAGCATCTCAGGGATGCTAAAATGAACTACAGGGTGTTTTTATTTAGTTCCTTAATTGACATTCAAATAACTAGTATATTTTGGAAGCTGGTTTGATCTTTATTTTTTTTATAGAGATGATTTAGTGTTTGCTGGATGTTGTGGTGTATGTGTCTGATCAAGAAAAATGGTCCTTTTGGTATCAGTTTAGGTTATGTCAGTTAACAGTAAAGTGCGTTTTGGGAAACTAATAGGACAGATTAAGGACATGAACAGAGAAGTCATGTGCTATCAGTTTTGAACTTTGGTATATCTTTTTAACTACAGTTGTTCTTTATTTTTATACTTTAAAATATTTTTTTAAAGTATAACGAAATGTTTTGCAATCATTTTGTGAGTAGGCCCTAATATGATTTTATTAGAAGGAAAACTTAGATCTATACTTCTCAGCCTTTAAAGATTTGTGAGTAAAGGTTATTTAATGAATTTAAGCCTAATGTCAAAAGATTTGATTCTGTTACCTTTCTAAGGCTCTTAATAGCTTGTGGGCCTCCAGAGATCTCTGGTTAAAAGTTGAAAGCTACTGGTGTAGGTAGGTGTTGGTGGCCTCAAGTGGCAAAAAGTATTTTTCAAGGGATTTATTAGTTTTCTTGGACACGTGAGACTTAAGCAGAAGCTGTGGTGATAGGCCTTACCAATGTTACATATTTTAAATAAAGTGGATGCGTAATTAGTGCTGTCTGTACAGGTTGCTCTCTTGGAGAGGTAGAATCAAACTAAAACTGATGATATTTGAGTTAGACACATCCATAGGTCTGGTCTGGATGGGGTTTGTTTGTTTGTTTTCTAATGGGGGCGTGGCAGGGAGGGACGCAAACTTTGTCCTGATTAACTTTATTTGTCCTTCAAGTCATCCTCAAAGCTTGCTACTTTCAGCTGATGTCACTGATCATAGTTTGGGGACAGCTGAGTCTTTTTCCTTTTTTTTGATCATATTGAAATTAAAATTAAACTCAGGGTAAGCACAAAAAATAACAACATTAGTGACTGGAGTTCATTGTAAATAGTTTCCAACCAGTCTATTTCTTCTCCTTGTTCCTTTTGTGTTCTCTTTTCTGTTTGTGGTCTGCCATTTCTTATTAAGGTTGCTGGCACAGATACTTTAAGGGAATTATTCATTTAGTGAAGACAGCGAGATAAGTACAGAAGAGGCACTGTACATAAAACAGAATATGCCTTTATTGTATTATTCATTAAGATGCTCATCAGTGTTTCTGTATAAGAAGCTGTCTAACAGTTGCATGCTTGTTAGAAGTAGGCTTTGTTTTGCCGGTCATTTGTCTTGATCCAGGTGGAACGAGTATTTCTCACCTCTGGTTTGCTAGCTTGCCCTTTAGAAGTGAAATGAAGCGTCAGTGGACTTTTTCTGCAGTAGATAATGCCGGAATTGTTCTTGATTTGGTAATTAAAGTGTTGGAGGAATGGGAGGTTGCTGGGGCCAGATGCTGTTCTGCTTTGGAGTTGGTGTTTCCATCGAAAGAGTAGAATAAGCTATGCCCCTCCCTGTTTACCTGTTATAATTTTCTCTCTGTAGCTCTGGAATAGCAGCCATTTATTTCCAAATGCAGAAGAAGCAACTCTTTTCTTGGGGACGTTGGACACTATCTTTTTGTTTTCCTATGCTATGGTGAGTAAAACCTGTAAAAAGTAAAAAGCTGCTAAGCTTTGGTTGAATCTTACTGGATGATCACACCCACGTTTGGAGGGGATGAACAGGATCTTCTTCTTGGACTTGCCTGTGAATTTTTTAAAAATAAGAAATGTAATGAACAACTATGAGCAGGGTTTCTTTGGTGGTGAAGAAGTGGTTAGAATCAAACTCTAAGTTGATGTAACAGTGTTTGGATCAGCTTGACCCTTCTGCATCATTTTAATTCTTGCAGGAAACAGATGTAAATCTTGTGGCTTTATTTAATGCTGTGTTTTGTTCTTAGGGTCTCTTTGTCAGTGGCATAGTGGGCGATCGCCTGAATTTACGCTGGGTTTTGTCTTTTGGCATGTGTTCCTCTGCTCTGGTGGTAAGTTGGAACATACTAGTGTGATTTAGAAATCTCTCTCTTAGGGTTTTATGGGTAGCAGAGGCTCTGTTTCTGTGTGAATCTGCCCATGAGCTGTAGCTGTACCTCAGTGGCCTCAAAGTCTGCATGTAGAACTTTGTCCTGGATGGGCTTATTGCATTGTGTAAAGCATAGAGCTACGCTAGATGACTCACCTCTTCCTGAAATGTCTGTTTATGGATATTGTGTCAGAAGGAAATTCCGAAGTTTGAGGCACTGTCTAGAGACTTGATGAACAGCTTTTGTACAAGATTGGTGTATTTGGCCTTTTTGGGACTGTTTTGTATTATAACTGTTCTCCCAGCCCACATATGTTGTCATCAAGGCTTTTGCTTCCAAACGCAATCTTGGCTCTCTTCTTTAAAGGACATGTTAACAATACTAAGCATTCATTTACTTATTTTGTAATTGCTGGGAGGGCATGTGTCAAAAGAATGTCCACTTAAAACAAAAGGGCTCTTCAGGTTCATACCACTGCAGATAAGTGTGAATCTGTTTTATCTCGTTGTGGTTTTCTGGTTATTGAAGTAGTGGTAAAATGTGTGGAGAGCTTTTGATTTACCCAGTGGCTACAAACCCCACTATGGCCTATTGCGTTCTGCAAACACATGACAGTAAATGTGCATCAAGCACAGTGTGCCACAAAGTTTGTTTATTTTTGGCTGGTTTGGGTTAGGGCTCTTAGTGATTTGAGACCTGGCTGTAGTATTTATGTTAAATTTTGCTAAGATAAATGACTGCTGAGGGTTTTGTGTTTGCATAGAGCCTTGTGGATTTGGATGTCAGTACAATAGCAGATCAAGAGGCTTCTGTATTTTTAGTGTTGTTACTGAAAGTATTTGTCTCTTTCTGCTCCTCTCCTAACTGTGCTGTTTACAAAGATAAAAGTCTTTTGGAGTGGAAGTGCCATGACAGCACATTTCTCTTTGGAGTTGTTTGGGCTCTGGAGTCCAGTGCTGTGGTGGCTCAGCAGAGGGTGCTGTTAGCACTGAGCTGTTTCTTAAACAATGCCAGGCTTGCCTCTGGCCTGGCCTCTGCGGGGGACCTTCTCCCTGAAATGTTATTCCTTTCTTAGGACCCCGCTCCTGCCTGGCTTTCAGCAGTAGCCTCAGGGTTTCTTCTGTTTTCTCCCCTCCTTGACTCCTAGGTATTCTTCTTTGGCACTGTCACAGAATGGTTGCATTTCTACAACAAGTGGTTCTACTGCTGTCTCTGGGTTGTGAATGGCTTACTGCAGTCCACTGGTTGGCCCTGTGTGGTTGCTGTCATGGGCAATTGGTTTGGAAAAGCTGGGTAAGTTGAGTTTTCTTCAGTGACTTGCTTTATCTGACCTGCTGAGTAGCAGATTGAGCTGAAAGTCTCAAACCAAAAAGGCCAACTGTTAGGTCAGAATTAAAGTTATGTGGGCTGAAATATGCCTTACTTGTTAGTGTTATCTCTTTTTTTTATTTTTTTTTTTCCCCTAGAGCCACACAACAGCTTGGTGTGAATGCAACTGTGTGCGCTAAAGGCATAGGTTCAAACTTCAAAAGTCCTGTAGTGCAGAGTGGCTGAATTAGAATTTTCATGCCACTGGAAAACCTGTTTCTGTCTACTTACCACTGAAGAGACTGAATGGAAACTGACTCATTGTAGGGTCAGCTCTGTCACTTTGGGGTATTGCAGATGAGCTCTAGCCATAGCTTGTAACCCTGTTGTTGCCATCTCACCTCTGCTGTAACACAGGTGTTTCAGGACAGAACGTTCCTTGCTTATCTATTTGGTACACCCCAGTCATTCTGTGTTTCGTTTTAAGTGACCTTTGAGTCTCTTTGAAGTGGACTGGGAGAGTTCTGTAACTTATGAATAAAGTTAAAGTTCAGCCAAATATTATATCTTTGTCTTGCTCCTAATGTCACCTCTTCTTGCATTGCCTTTTTCAAATTTTCTTCCTCTTGTGCAGGAGAGGTTTTGTGTTTGGACTCTGGAGTGCCTGTGCATCTGTGGGAAATATCCTCGGGGCATTCCTTGCCTCCTGTGTTCTCAAATATGGCTATGAGGTAGGTATTGTTGTCTGGCTTCTAGCTAGGGCTGCATGTCTGATTGGGTTATAAGAGACTAGTTTCTTATCCTGGTTCTGAGAGATAACAGGCTCAGAGTGTCCAGTTTCATCTTCCTGAATCCTGCGGTAGTAAGCAGTAGGCAGAATAGAAAGGGTATTCCTTTCCTGACCCTTCCAAGTTGGGAGAAACAAGCCTGAGACTTCTCTGTAAATGGGACTGATGTCATTGAAAAGCCCTAGTCTCCTAGTATACCCTCTTCTGATTTGGGTGGCTTAAAGTGCTCTTCAGAGTCATCACAGGTTCTCACGCAACTGAAGTCACTGCTGCTGAATAGTGGTGAGGTTCTGACAGGCATGGAGGCATAGCTTCTATAACTGGGAAGAGGCCTGGCATGCTCTACGTTGCTGTAATGCGGCAGGCGGGCAACCGAATGCAGGGAATGTAAGTGAACCAGCGCATCTTGCAGCGTGTGACCTATGAGGACAAGCTAACAGGGCTGAGCTTGTCACTGTGGAGATGAGGAGGCTTAGGGTACCAAACAGCAGCCTTCCAAAGCCTCTGAGAAGATTGCTGAGAAATTGGAGCCAGACTCTTTCCTGGGTTGCACAGTGAGAGAGCTAAAGAGCAGTGGGTGTAAAGTGAAGCAGGGATGGTTCAAATTAGATGTTTGGAAAACTATTTCACTGTGAAGTTAGTTAAGCATTGGAACAAGGGGCCAGAGCCTGGAGGATCTGTCCTTGGAGGATTTCAAGACCTGATTGAACAAAGCCCTGAGCATCCTGGTCTGAATTTGGTGTTTAACTCTTCTTTGAGCAGTCTCTTCCAATATAGCTGGATCTGTGGTTTTTGTTGGCTGAGCTCCTTCCTCACTGCTGTCACCTCAGAACACTAAACCAACTGTTTCAGTGTGGTCTTTCGGCCTAGATAGAACTGAGTCTGTTCAGGATATGCAGAGATCACTTGTTTCCAAGTTTTATGTATGTAGTCTGGGTTGTTGTAGCTGTGTTTACTCTCTGACAAGGTAGGAATGTAAAGAAACCCTCGTTGGTTCGGGAAGCCTATGTGACTGAAAGTGTTTTAAAAAATAATCTTTTATTTATTTGTCTTCAGTATGCTTTCTTGGTGACTGCCTCAGTACAGTTTGCTGGAGGAGTCATTGTCTTCTTTGGGCTCCTGACATCACCGAAGGAAGTGGGTAAGTAGAAGAGGGCTGTAGCATTTCAGTCCCTTCATGGGAAGCAGATCAGCAGCTTTCCACATAGGACTAAAAGTACTGCTCGTTCTGACAGTACTTATCCTCAGGGCTCTTTCAAAATGGTGTTGGACTTTAGTGTATTTAATGGAGCAAATGCTTTACTCGCCAAGATCATGCTACATGTCTCCATGCATATTGTGTGTAAGGTCTGGATATTTTAAAAAGCAAAATAAAATAGCCTGGCTATAACATCTCCATTAAGATGTGCCTAATTATCAGTTTTTCTTCACCTGGAAAATCAGTATTTTTTGAAGAAACAGTGGGCAAACTGATAACCGGCTATTGTAGGAGACAACTATGGCGAGCCTTAACTGTGCAGTGGGAAGGGAAAGTACTTTTCATCTGCAGGTCTCCCGCAGCTGGTTAAATAGCTCTCAGGTTGGATGTGGTCTTTCTCTGAGAAGATGGTAGGCAAGCCGAAGTGTAACAGGAAAACAAAAGAACTTTGGGGCTTTGGCAGGGCCATGGAGGAGGTTTCCCAGGTGCCTGCAAAGGCCATAAAGCTGGTAGCACTAAAGCTACCATAAAGAGTGCTCATAAGAGCACTCAGCAGCCCAGAAAGCACAGTGCAGTTCCTAGGGTTTCCGTTCCAGCAGAGGCGTTAGCAGGCAGCAGCTGTCTGAGTAGTTGCTGGTACACTCAGCCTCCACACTCAAGTGGAGTGGTACCCAGGAGCCAGGTCCCAGGATCCCAACCACTAAATAAGGGGGGAAAATGCACTAATTTGTTGTGTCTTCCAACTAATGGCCAGACACTCAGAACAGACAAAGCCGACGCCAGGATCAGACAGAATACTTTCAAGAGCACTAGAAGACAAAGGGTAGAAACTGGCGACACTGCAGAACACCATCTAGAAGAGTTTCTAAGCCAAAGGAGGATGGAGGTATGGGAGAGCAAGGGAATTGCTAGAAGGGTGAATTGCTTAAAAGAAGCGAGCATAGCTTTAGAGTGGGGAAAGGGCAAACAGGCTGTGGTCCGTTTTTCCTGTTGCATATCCCTTGTAAAACTTAGGCCTCCCTGAGCTTGGAGCAGATGAAGACGGCAATATGGAGGAAGATGCCAACAGACCTTTAATGAGCAATGATGATGCAGATGATGACGACCGGAATTACTCTATTCAAGCAACTGATACTGACAACCAGCCAAAGGCCATTGGCTTTGTCCAGGCTTGTTGCCTTCCAGGTGTAGTACTGGTAAGTACAGATTCTTGAGTGAGATCTGACTTATGTTGTTAAACATAAAGCTGACTTTTTGTGTTGTCAGCATTTGTCGACGTCATTGTTAATACATTGACTGTGTGTTGTAGCTGTTGACATCGGACTACTTATGCTGTTAAAACCTTGGGGTTGGGACCGTTATCCCTGTGCGCATGGGTTATAACACTGTCTCGGTATGTGGTTGCATGGTGCTCTTCCCATCGGACTGCTGCTTCATTTTGTGCATGTAATGAGCCAACTAAGGGCAGGAGAGATCCCACTTTATTTGCTGCTGAATTTAGGAGGGAGGCTATGAGCAACGCTGGCTGTAGGATCCTTTCTTGGAAAGGTAGCTACGCTGCCCTGAGGAATGGGATTCTCTTGCTGCTAGCTGAGCATCACACAGAACTCTGTGGCACTAATATTGGGGTTTGGGTTTTTTTAGTTGCCTTAAAGCAGAAAGCTGGCCTGGAAAGCCTTAATCAGCATGACGTAATGTGTGACAAAGTAGGCATGTTTTTTTATAAACAACTGGAAAGAAGGCCTGGTGATGCAGTTTCCACATCCTCATCCTGTCCCTTGTGTGAGAACTTGTACTTCTGCCATTGGCAGTCTTGCCCAATTCGTGGATTTGGTTCAGCTGAAAAATTAACCTGCCATCAAAAAAACGATGTTAACTTTTTGTGTCAGTGGGCTGCATGTCCCCGGAATGCTAGAACCTGTACAAGAAAGGGGGCAGGATGTCTGGCTCCGTAATACAGCATGAACTGTCTGGATTTGGTCATGAAGTAGAACTACTGAATGGACAGTATTGTCAGATACCCTTAATGAGTAAAGCAGTTGGTTGTTGTGATTAAGGCAACATGAAATCTAGAACGAATGGGTGGATTGTCAGTGTTGAGAGTGCTGGACAACCACAGTTCTGTTGTTAAAACCTTGGTTGAGGGATGGCAAAAGAAAGCATACCCATCTTGAGTTTTTTCCTTATATGGCTAAATGCTGTATAAACTATGGCTCGGTTTTGGTGGGGCTAAGAGTGGGCTGATGTGCAAAGAACTTCTAGGCAAAATTTCGTAGTGGTGGAGGCTGCCTCAGTTGATGTGTCTTTTTTTTCCATTGACCAGAACATAAGGAGGTACTATACAACTGACGTTGCTGTTGCTGTACTTGGGTTTTTGAGGACGTGTTCTGTGCGTTAACCCAGCGACATGAACACCTTTGAGTCTGAGAGTTTTATCTGATGTCAGAATTGTGCCCAGCCAAACCAGGACGCTATGTCAGAGCAGTGAGAGACCAAATACCGAGAGAACCTCCAAAGCCTTGCCAAGATTCTACAAGGACTTTATTTGACATACTTTTTTCTGTAGTTCGTCTCTTCCCCCGCTGAGTAATATGGTGGAAGAGTTTTAGTACAGACAGCTTTCCTCTGAGCCTCTAGAAATTCAATGTTTAATCACTCAGACAATCTGGTAGACAGTTTCTAAGCATGTTGTAATAAATATTGCTTTGTACAGTACAGTTTTCACACCCAGAGGCAAGAGAACTCTACCAAATGTCCCCGTGTCTTACGTGTATGGTGGAGATTAGTTTGAGTCCTGTAAGAATGAAAAAGCATTAATAATACAGCTAAAAAGGATGTATCTGTTAAAATAATATGAATTGAGAAGAGATTATTTTGTGGAGTTTAATATATAAAAATATCTGCTTTTTGAAATTCAAAGATAGGTGCGTACATACATATATACATACAGTCTCAAAAGCTGTGATTCTAACACGTTGTTTTTTCTGCCATCATCCTTGTTTACCTCTTCAAATATGGGTTCCTTGAACTGCTGCGTCAGTGTTTATCAGGAGGCCTTACTGAAATAGTGCGCCTCATCCCTCTGCATGCTGGGCCAGCAATCCCAGAGAACAAATCTTTACCACACATGAAAGCTCTAAAGATCTCCTGCTAGCCTAGGGGAACTTGAGCCCAGCAGCCAAAACCAGGAGGTTGTCTCAGCTGTTGGGTTTGGAAGCATGTGCTTAGCTTTGGCCAAACCCTTCATCTTATGTCCTGGAATACCTGCTTGGGGATTATTAAGAAAGCTTTCTCTTGTGGTGCCGTAAGCAGAGGAGCCTTCTGAGCTGCAAAAGATAACACAGAGGAACTACTTCACATAACTTTTCTCAGCATGATGCACAGATGACTAAATCTCAAGCTTGTTTCATGTCATATGGTTGGCTCCCTTCTCTTCAGAAGGTGAATTAAATTTCCCTCATATTTTTGAAGGGTGGTGACATTTCCTCTCAAGATTACACTGAAAGTGTTTTAACCCGTTGCATTCAGTGCAAAGAAAGTAACAGTTTTGACGGTGATTTCTGTCTTTCTGGGTTCCCTTTGATGTTCAGCATCAAGCTTTCAATGCTGCTTTCTAGGGTGAAATGCAGAAGCACTTTCCCGTGAAAGCTTTAGCTGGATACAGAGCTTTATGGGAAGAAGCAGAAATGCTGTTTGCATTTCTCAAGTGCTAACTGCTTGCTGGCCCTCTCTTTGTTCCAGTACTCTTTGGCCTATGCCTGCTTGAAACTGGTGAATTACTCATTCTTCTTCTGGCTGCCTTTCTACCTCAGCAACAACTTTAAATGGAAAGAAGCAGAAGCTGACCAGCTCTCAATCTGGTATGATGTGGGAGGAATCATAGGTGAGTGAGCAAGTGAGTGACATCTTCCTGCAGTTGCCCTGCTAGTGTTTGAAAAAGACAGACAGTGAATGCAGCTCAGAGCAGTCATGTTCAGTGGGATCTAGCTGTTTCCTGAATATATGAAAAGCCTAGTTCTGTATGTGGCTGATTGGCTGGTGTTTTTTTCTAAAACGCAGAGCATGTGAGCCCCCTAAAGAGCTTACATATAATTTAAAGGGCGCTATCATATTCTTGGGCGCTACCCGCGGGGCATTTTTCTTTACTCACTAGGGCTTCTTGAAAAGTGCCGTGTACAAAATGGTGTCCCTGCTGCTTGCTGCTTTCTTTATGATAGGTACCCTTGAGGGAGAGTTTAGAACTGGACTTACTGGCTTCTGTACTGTCCCTTCTGTCCTGTATTTTTAAGAACAGACTCAGCGCAGATCTCAGCAGAGCAGGCACACTGTGTTATGTTCAGAAATGAAATGTAATTGCACTTGTTTCTGCTGGCTGCAAAATCTGACCCTGTTCCTCCAGAATAAAGAACATATTGTATATGTGTTTAGACTGCCACTCTCCTGTGCTCAGTTTCTTGCTTTATTACCTTGTCCCGTTAGCTTTCCTAGAATAGACATCCTTGTTTTGGTCTGTTCAGGGTCAGGTTTTTTTGCCTCTGTGGCCACCTCGATGTTGGACTTTCTCAACATTCTAGTTTTTACCAGTAGAGCAGTTCCTACAGAGGTAGCAATGATATATAAGGTGATTTTTATCAGCTATTGGCATTTGTTGCAATTAGTTGCACCTACCCTAAGTAGGTGAGACAGCAGGGAATGCGAGGCCCCTGTGTGCTAATGCTCTCCCCCTGAAAAAGAACAGTCTTTTCCTGCGCTTTCTGTTAAAGAAACCAGCCGCGATGTTAAGCTTGCTTACATCCAGAGTTGTCGTGTTCCTAGAGCTGTGATGGTCCTATAGGGGAAGGAAAAGGAAAGCAGGAGCATTGGCTAGTTGCGTGCCGGAAGAAAAGTAATAAATTCCTGGAAAAGCAGTATGAGTAGTTTTCCTTGCTCTATCTGAGCCGCTTAAGTTTGCTGTTGTTTCTGTGTCTGGGTTGATAAAGGCAGGAGACTTAGTTTTCAGGATTTTAGAGAGAATGCATTTTGGTCAGAAGGCAAGAGGCCACCGCACTCAGTGAAATGAGTTTTGTTCAAGGTGTTAGCATCCTGAGCCTGACAATGATTTATTTTTTTGCAGGTGGTACTATCCAGGGCTTGATTTCTGATGTGCTGCAGAAGAGAGCCCCAGTGCTAGCAATTAGCCTGCTCTTTGCTGTAGGCTCTCTTTTTGGATACAGCCGTGAGTATGCTTTTGCTGCGCAGTGATAAGAGGTTGATTCGATGGTACCTAGAGAGAACCATAGCGCAGCCTGTTCTCATTATGTTTTCTGGTCTTGAAACTGCTTCTGGATGAGGATGGTGCCTTTTGGTCTATTTTGCCTGAAGTGTGGCAACTGCACAGAAAGAAATCTGTTCTCTGCTTAATGAGGTGGAAAAGAATTAGTTGAGTGGTTGGATTTCCCTGCACTGGTGAGTTATGGTACTGATCCTTCTCCAGTGTCAGTGAGATTTTTGCCATTGTCACTCTATCAACACCAGCTGGCAGAGCAGGAAACTTTGGGTCCATCCCTGTAGTAAGAGGAAAGAGAATCTGGGGACAGATCTGTGCTGGAGTATATATACACTACAAAGAGGCAGAAGCTCTTAGACTTCACCACTTAAGCTTCTGTAAGTGCTGAAATTGAAGAGTTTCTGCCTCTTTTATAATAGATATAGTTCCCAGTGATTGGTTATTGAAAGGAGTCTGTCAGGGAAGCTGAGTAGAAGGAGACAGGCAGATCTCGTTTCTGTGAAACACTTGTGAAGCTCTTCTAAGTTTTGTGTCTTCAGACATGGTGTCCTCTGGTACCAGAGTGCTTTAACTCACAGGGATGCCATTTCACTTTGTGTTTTCCTCCAAAATGGGGTGGCAATACAGACCGGCTTTTCTAGAGCACTTTGAGACCTGTGGACAGAAATCACTGCCAGAGCTGGACATAAACAGTAACGTGTGCCTTCCAGAACTGGCTTACTCATGCTGGCTTACTCAGATGGTCCCAAAGTAAGGTCAATAAGGTATAATCATTAAATAGCAAGGGTTGGGTTTGGTGGAGTGCGGTGGAGTTTCGTAGGTTCTTGTGCTAACTCATTACTTTCAAAAGTGAATTGGAAGCAAATATAAAATTATTGGTGACGAAGTTTGAAGTTTGTTCTAGACAGCAGAGCAGCCAGAGGTCCAAGTGTCCTGTGCTTAGCTCTGTCCAGCCAGATAAGGCTCAGACAGGTGATACAAAGTTACTGCAGTGTGACAATCAAATTGCCATCAGCCAAACCAGGAACCCTTTTCATGCTCATAGCACATTGCACATAAGAGTAATAATGGCCTGAGGATATGTGAAGAGGGCTGCAACTTGCCTTACGCATGGTAAGTTGACCGTGTGCGGGGCCCTAAGCTGAAGCTGTGAGTAAGGAATTCAGGTGATGCCTGGAAGTGAGGTATCGAGGAAAACAGCGTCTGAAAAGCACTGAGAGACTGGTGGAAAACCAGCTGCATGTACACAGTATGATGCTGTTCCTGGAAAGGCAAGCAGAACCTGTAGATACCCAAGCACGTCTTTGCAAGGAGGAGTGAGGATATGGGTTTTTGCATTTTTTACTTTATTGTGTGGCATTGTTTAGGCAGTTGCTGGATTGCTACCTCCAGATCTAATCTCTCTATTTTCAAAAATGTTTTGGAAAACGTAGCATGAGTGGAAGGGTGATTGAAGTGCTAAATACTTTATGGTGGGAGAGACTGAGTTAGGTCTTAACTTCCCAGAGAGACAGAGGGAGGATTCTCTTACTATTGAAATGGACTTTCAAGGAGGGCAAATTCAAGCTCTGTGGCGTAGAAAGCGGCATAACAAGGGCTGGAACCCAGAGCCAGGCAAATCTGATATTGAAATGGCACAAACTTATAATGGCAAGGGTGACTTTTCTACTGTAAAGTGCTGTCTGGAAACTTCTGGGTCTTTAGTCTCTAAATGCCTCTGCAGTAATCTCTGTAGAAGTCTCCAGTCAAACAGAAGTCATTGCTGTCACTGTGTAGCTAACTGAACAAGCAATTGAAACTGGATGTTTGCATGCTTCTTTCTGATCCTAAATAAGCATCTTTCCAAGGTCATTTGTTTTATTTACACCCATCTGGTTTTTCTCTTGCAGGTTCTCCAAACAGCAAACCTATCAATGCTGTGATCATGGCAATTACAGGTATCTCACCAAATGCCACTGTTATGCTAGTAGACCTATGTATACATTACAGAAAAATCAGTAACACCAGCCTCGGGTGGTGGTAATGCACTTGTGTGTGCTGCTGTCTCTGCTGGTTTTGCAGAAAGAGTAAAAGCTGGGGCCCAATTTCTGTTATGTTTGGAATACAGCTGTAGGAAAACTGCATTACAGAGGGAGGTGTAGAATATAGACGGTATAGAATAATGGCTCAGAACTAAAGGGGTTGGCCTTGGCTCAATATGATGAGGATGGATTTATGCCAAAATGCCTAGCAGTGATCTGGTATCTGAGGAAGTGTACGTATGGCAAAGTCATGAGCGGCAGCTCAAATTTGAGGGTGTTTGTCAGAACCCCAAATGCCCTGTGTACTGTGAGAGATCACAAGCTTTGTGTGCTACCAGACATACTATGCTGTGTTATGGAATTAAGATTAGCCTGCATGAATAGAGCCTTTCTTTTCAAACAGTCCTACTTCAGAACTCTGTCCTGCTGCATTTTTTTTCCCCCCCCTTCCATGTCCTTCACCAGTCCCTGGAGACTGAGGCAGTAGCATGGGGGTATACTATTCCAAAGTAGAAATGTGTCTAAATCTGCTTCGTGTTGAGGGTTTGTACATGCATGCTGCTTGAAAGTAGCTTTCTGTATTCAGTTGGGTGTGTCCTGACTCTTCTTGCAGAATGTGCCACAGCTAATTACCTCATTTTTGCTGTTGGATGAAAATGTGCTTGTTGGCAATTTCTGTGTGCGTACTCCAGGTACACAAGGTGTGCCATGACTGTATGCTTCAGCTGTGAGGGTGCACTTCTAACTACATTTAGTCTGTGATCACTGTCCCTGGACTTAATCCTTTTCCTGTGCTTTGCATGGTAGAAAATCTGTGTTTTGAAGATGTTCTGTTGAGGATCCGTCCTCATGCTTGTTTTGCACCAAGGCTGTTTTCTTTGCACTTCCAGGATTTTTCATCGGAGGTCCTTCTAACATGATCAGTTCTGCAATTTCTGCTGACCTGGGTCGCCAGGATCTGGTGAAAGGCAGCAGCGAGGCTCTGGCAACAGTCACAGGAATTGTGGATGGAACTGGCAGTATTGGTGCTGCAGTGGGCCAGGTGAGGCTATCAAAGGAAAATAGAAGTCTGGGGAAGGAGGCAGAGAGTCTGTTGTGGGTAGAGATGTTAGCTCATTCTCAATCCAAAGCTGCATGGATAGAGAAGAGAAAGAGAGGGCTGGGATTTCTAAAACATTTATTTATTTATTTAACAACCAACCCAGGCAACATGTGTGTGTTAAGCTTCCAGTGGAAGCAATTCAATTAAGAACTAAACTAAGTATTCATAGCGCTAATGTTATGACCCTTTCATAATTCAGATTAATTTTGGAGACTTTCATATCCTGAATTCCAAAAAGCAAGTAAAGGTCGGCTTCACAAAGAGTGAAAATAAAACATTAAGTTTGTTTGGGGTTTTTTTGTTCAAAGGTAATAGCAAAACCATTGCTTACAGAAAAGTTTACCTGTATAACCGAGTAAAATTAGAATATCTATTATGAATGTTACAGTGTTTATAAAGTAATTTAAAATTTGCTTTTATTTGTGGTTCCCCTTCTTATCTATGGATGTCTTTTACACCTTGTAAATCCAGCAGCACTTGCTTTGATAGTCCTTACAGTATGCTGCCAGAGGTCTGAAGACTAGACTGTTGCAGAAAAGGAAGCTGACAATGTGCCCACTGGGGACACTCTTTCTTCTCTAATACAAGTGTTAACTATGTGGAAGAACACGGTGGTGCTTTGGGGAGGGGAGGATTTAGTAGAAAGATAGGAGCCAGTTCTATTCTAGGCATCCTCTAGTGCTGGTAAAATACCAAGGATGCAGGCAAGGCATACAAATTTCTTTTCTGGAAAGGGATTTGGGTTTGTACTTGCCATTCGTTGCCTGATAAAATTGTTCAGTCTCTCTTTTGTAGGAAAGATGCCGCTTAGCTCCATTAAATGTGGAAAATTACAAGTGCTTTGTGGACATCTTAAAGTGCACTGTTACACTTGATGTTCTTTTTGCACTGTCTACAGTGTTTCTGTCTTCCCCCACGCATACCATTCAAACTTACGTCGTCATAAAAATTGGGTCTTTAGTTCTGAAAAATTCCACCTGCCTCCCATTCTAACATTGCATTTATTTCAACAGAGACAACCATGATGTCATTCTGGGGATGTGTGAATAACGGCAAATGCACAACGAACATGTTAGCACAAAACAGGATCTGAATTTCTAATATACACAGTAGTGAAGAAGAGAGGCCCTTGTACAGCATCTGAATATAAATCTGCTAATAGGGAATACATTTTCTTTTGGAGCCTGTGTAGTCTTACTGGACTAGGACGCAGTTCAGAACAGACTGTAGTCTCAAGTGTCTTACCTATGACGAAGGATTAAGTAGTTAGTGGTTGCACAGCTCTTGAAAATGCGTCCTGTGTAATTTATAAGCCATTCTAGAGCTTTTCGTTCTTCTGAGAGTACTTACATCCACTTACGTCCCAGTGTTCTGTGCAAAAACCTTGTATTCAGCGGAGTCAATTTGTCACCCTTTGAAACTGTAGTTCAGTTCTGTCTTTATGCAGCTAGGAGTTACTGTAAAGCTTTGGGATTGTATCTCTGCTTTGCTGAGAATGTGGGTTTTATACAGAAAGGCTGCTGTCCTGGGTCATCTCTTCTGACAGGAAAAGACCAGCTGGAAGGTTTTGTCATCAGCTCTGTATGGAGTGTTAACAGCCCACAAATTCTAGAAAATGAAAGAGTAATGCCTGAACCTCATGCTTATCTTCCCAGTTTGAATAATTTTTTTTATTATTTTCTTTTTAGTATCTAGTGTCCTTGATCCAGGATAACCTGGGATGGATGTGGGTTTTCTATTTCTTTATTCTAATGGTAAGAAATCTCCTTTTCAAAAATTCTTTGTCAAAGTTCAATTTGCAATAGAAAGTTTTTGTGAGAACCTGAAAATAGTGATTTAGACACGCAATCTATTTCCACAGCAGCTGCAAACTGTGTTGCCATTCTCAAGTGGTCTACGGTATGCCTTTGCCTCAGGGTGTCTAAATCAGCTGGGTTCGTTTTGGATCCTTTCAAGTCACGGTGGCCAACAGGAACTGAGATTTGTGGCAGAGGCATGAAAATACTTGCCTAAAAATACCTGTATGCACTTCCTAAAGCTCATACCACCTGACTGACTTCCAAGGCAGGACTTTTTCCTCCTTCATCTCCATGATGTATAGTTCTTAATATTTTCATGGAGCTGAAGTTAAGCTGCTTGTTAGTCTTTGAAGATTAGTGGAAGGAGTGATGAGGATCTTGAAACTAAAATGAAAATGCCTTGCCCTGGTGTACCAGTGGGGAGAAGACGATTCAGGCCCTGATCTCCTCAGCATTGCCACAGTGGTGAATGCTGTACAATCCACCAGTTCTTCCCTGCTGGAAGTGCCAGGAATTGTCTTTGCATCTGTGCTGGCAAGGGAAAAGGCCACTTTGGTAAGCAGCAGAGGTGGCCAGGAGGAATGCTGTTGAGGAGGTGAAGAGGTCATCCTCTTTGTGAAGAGAAGATCATGACAGCTGAAATCATATGAGCTTTCCTGCAAGCTCAGTCCTTCATTCTGCTGTGCCACTTTCTCATCGCTTCTCTTAGCCTGTATCTTTCTGGTGAGGCCTTGGACGCACGCTGGAGAGCAGGATGGCTGCAGCTATGGTTAGCTATGTGCTAATTGTCCTGAATATGCTTTTTTTTCCACAGACAAGTTCAACAATCCTGTTCATCTCACCATTAATAGTGAGGGAGATCAAATTGCTTCTGCATGAGCGGCGCCTGCGAATGCTGGCTGAGTGACTTCTGCTTGCCTCTGGAAGGACTGTTGTACAGACCTGACAGCTGGGACACTAATCAAAACTCTGGGAGATTTGTTTCTTACATCCTCCAGGTTTGGACTAATTCAAAATGGCTCTGCAAGACTTGATTGACCTGCCTTTGCGAGCTCAATAGTGAAGTACCAAATGCCTGTCCTGGGACCACCCGTGTCATGGAGCTGCTGACCTAAGCTAGACAATCCACAGGACTGGCAGGTGGTCCCAGCCTGCCAGACTCTTCCGTGTCAGCAGTCATGCTCGGGTCTTCTGTTGGGTGGTCTCACTGTTATACCCTTTTTTATTTATTTCTGGATGTCCTGACCAAAGGTCGACCGTTTAAAACTGACGGTGGAGAGGCTGTCTTGCAATGAATTTTGATGCTCTGTTGTGCCGGTGAAATCATACAGCGCATTTCATGGGTAGGCTAAATTTATGGTCACTTTAGCTTTTAGAAAGGGCAAAAATAATTATTTGGAATTTGCGCTGTCCAGTTTTTTTAAAAAATGCTTTTGCTAAATTGCTGCACAGACAGACCTCTGCTATCCCAAGCTTTCAAATGTCACATATTCCAGTAGGTTCACATGGAGAAGTTACCTCCATATTTGTTTTTAGCTTTTTTAATAATAATACTAATCTCTGCGAAATGACATTTCAGTTTTTAACTATTTAAGCAGACAAATAGTGTGCAATACTTTACTGTGATCTCTGAGAATAAGCCTTAATAGATCCTTTGTGTCTAAAGGATGCTTGAATGGCTTTGGGGATCAGTAACGGGACACAAATATTTTCACTACTGCTTTGTTGTTTGAACTCTGATCAATACTGACCAAAACGGTACTGTCAGGTGACCCTCTGAAGGAGGCTGGTGTCACTGATTTCATACTCATTGGGCAATTGCTCATCTCCAGCAAAGAGAACCAGAATGGAATTAAAGGAATTTAAGGGACCTGGCAGCTCTCGGCCGTGGGCTTCCAGACAGGGACTGAAGCATCCTCCTGGAATAGCATCAACGAGCAAGTGCTGCTGTCTTCCCCTGTGCTCTGCTGCGTAGGGGGCCTCAAGCTCCTGGGTTTTAAAGCTTGAGTTGTATCTTGAAAAGAAGGGTAGCTTCAAGCCAGCACTAAAAACATGTGACTGCACTTCGTATGGTGGCATTTGAGTATTTTGCAGTACTGCAGTAAGCAGTGTGACCGACTGGCACCTCTGTTTGTTGGTGATGCCAATGGGATCTTTGAGTAACTTCTCAGCAAATTGTTTTCTCCTTATGTCACTGGAATAAGTATGTGTTAACCAGCAGAACTTCTGATCAAACATTCAAGCTAACTAGTCAGCAATGCCTGGATGGTGGTGGGGGGGAGGAATATTCTTGCAGCTGAAAATTTGAAACTTTTTAAATGGGAAAAGTTGCCTTTTTAAAATGTACAGTGATATTATTTTTTCTTTTTTAAATCTATGAATGTCAATTTTTAGTCATGTGTTGATCATAATGAGTGGAACATTATTAGTGCCTTACAGTTTTACTGTATCGAACGGTTGCTTGGTGATTGCTGCTTCTGCAGTGACGGCTCTGTGCACAGCTTTGCTTACCGTGAAACTCAGTTGCTCTGTTTTCTGCTCGTTTTGAGAGTCTCCTTCCCTCCTTCCCTCCCTTCGGTGATTCTTCCATTTTTTGCTAACCCTCAAAAAATTTCAGTGTTTGGGAAAACGATGCCATTAAGCTGATGAGGGACCTGAATCCTGTTCTTGTCTCTTTTTATTCCCATTCCAATTTTTGCCTGTATAATTAGAGCAGGAGACTAAGAATCTATCATCCTGTTCTCAGAATTATGCCCTGGGGTTAGTGTTCACATCCCAAGCTACTCATTAGCCCCTGTACAAATAGCATCAAAACTCCCTGAAATTTAGTTCTAAAATTGATCGTGGCACCGTTTGCCCCAGCCACAGTGTCTGAGAATCTGTGGTTTCAAATTCCAACCTGGATGGGCTTTTTGGCCAGCTGTCTTGGGTGCTAGATAAGCTTCTGATGAAAGGTGGGCTGGGAGAGGGACATCGCCAGGGCCGGGGGGAGGAGAAGCAAGCCCCTGTAACAAATGGTTTCCTGTAAACTGTTCTGTCCCCCCTTGAAGAGTCAGATGTGTTGTGAGTGCTGGGAACACAAGCTGCCCAGCAGCTTGCATGCAAGTGTGTGGCACTGCTTTGAGGCCACCTTCAATTAGTGAGGCGTGCCTGTGACTTCAGGATTGTGGTAGTGGTGGTGTCGTCCTGGATTTTTGGTTCTCTGTATTTCCTCAAGGTGCTCAGATGGAGAAAAGTTTTCGATCTGATCATGTCCAAGCTGATCTCACATGAATAAACTTGATTTGATTTGATCTGGGTTAATTTTTCCGTGTGCTTTATTCCAGTCTTCTCAACGTGGTTCTGCTGAGCATGCTTCTCTTCCTCTTCATTATAGGCCTGGCTCTAACAGCTGCGTTTCACTCAGCTGCTGTGAAGACCTGAGCCCTGACTAATGCTGAAACCAAACCCTCACCCCAGCCTAAAAGGGGACCGTGTTCCCCTGTGCTGCGGTTTGGCGCTCTTCCTGAGCAGTCTCATGAGAAGCTTTGTGAGAGTCCTCTAACAGAGATGCCCATAATGGTGTAATTAATGGTCTTAAATAAAGAAACCAGAACATATACTTGGTTTTATTTATTTATTTGTTGATCTGAATGTGGAAGTCCGGTGTTCTGGCCTTGAAATTAAATGTGCCATGTGGCTGCTGGCCCTGCTCTGCCTTTTCTCCTGTGGCTTGTTTCTTTAAACACAAATCCACACCTACGCTTAGCTGTGTTTAAATGGACACAGTGGGGAACTTTGAAATTGTGTTTGTGCTTTATAGTCTACTGTAAATTCATAGTTGAGCACGACAGTGGATTGCTGGAGAAACCCTCGTACCTGCACTTTCTGGTCCCTCCACTCCAAGTAGTTTGACGATATTATGATGCTACTCCTCAAGAAAAGCAGCGATTCATATTTTTACGCCTTTTCTGTCACTTTTTCTTTTCCCCTCTACTCACAATGAACTTTCTAGCCTACTCTGGAAGTACTCTAACAGAGCTTTGCTTGAGTATCTGTTTGAAAATGCTGACGACTGCGACCTCCTGAGCCCAATGTCTGGGCTAGCAGAAGCGCAGGCATTACTTAACTTCAGAGCGCGAAGGAAGTGCATTAGGGACTGATCTCTGGGCGTTTGGTTGTAGCCTGGGATGTGACAGACTGTCTGACCAAAGTGGTTATCTGCCCCATGATGCTTTTTCCGTACCAGGGAAGGGCCTTGCAATGGCTGCCCTACAAGCAGTGCTGCTGCGTCCTGGTTTTCTCTGGGACCCCAGTGGTGCAGAAGTCTGCCTGGTGGTGGTATCATACCACTCTTCAAAGGGGGAAGAACTGGGCTTCTGCTCTGAGTGCTGGGCAGCCTTAGAGAGCATGTGAGCTTCTTGTCCTCACCAAACCCCAAGAGCAGCTTTCCTTTCCACAGGGAAGCGGGAGGAGAAGCAGCAGTGTGTTTTAAGGGCTATTGTCTTCTCCCTGAGCTAAAAGGAGAAAGTATCTGTTTTAAAATAGTCCCACAGATCACACCAGTAAAAGCACTAGTTGTTCAGGGACGTCTCGGACACACCACTGATGAGTTACTCTTGTGTAATTTTGCCCTCTACCCAGTGGTGGCCAAAGTGTGCTGCCAAACCTGTCTGCAATTTCTCCCCCCTTCTTTTCTGACTGAAAGTGCCTACAGGGATGTTTTGGGTTCTGTATTGCAAAAGTTTTCTAAGGCACAGCATGCCCACCTTCCTACCTCTTTGTCAAGCCTTATCTAATCCTTTTAGTAAACAGCCTACTGTTCTCTGAGGGCTGTAAATACAAGCTCTTAGACCACGTTGTGGGGTTGGATCTGGGATGTGTGTTATGTACTAGGCCTACGAAAGCACCTTTGTCCTGTTAAAGCCTTTCCTAAATGAGAGTTGCTTAGATGAATATTTAGAGTAATGCAAAGAAGAAAAATTTGGGCAATTGCTGTGAATGTTCCCTTTGGTTCTCCTGTGCTGGTGATTAAGTCTGTGTATGTGTCTGGATCCCTGGAGGTTCTCCTGGGGTGTCTCCTTTGGCCTCCTCCGGAACAGCGTACAGGTGTCAATGAAAACAAACGCCATCGGCAAATCAAAATGTAATCCTGGAGCATAGGAGCAGATAGCAAGCTCTGTGGCGCTCTCGTTAGGTTTAAGATTATTGCCAGGAGAAGATTTCTGTCTGAGATGATAGAAGCCTAGGTAGACTCTTTGAGGACAACCGATCTTGCTTCTGAATAGTTTTTAAAGCAGCAGATGGCAGCTGATGGACCTCTAGGTGAATTGGTGAAGTTTGTGTCCATTGGTGGCGGTGTTCAATTATAAAGGATAGGAAATCCAAACTCCATCACCTCTAGTCCTGGTGGACCACGTAACAATATAATCCAGAGTGTACCAGTGGAATGACAACAGGTAACGATGAGATTACCTAGATGTGATATTTGAATCTTCTTTCCTTATAATGTGGTAAGCAAAGCATTGGGGATTTGGGATGGGTTGATTTCTCTGGGCTCCAGGATTCCAAGACTACCTCAGAGAACTCCTGCAGCCAGAGACCTACATTCTCACTCTTTTTCCCGTTTGTCAGGTGGGACGAGTTTCCAGAAACTCACTCATCTGCTCCAGAGTGCATGGCAGAGAAAAGTGATGTTGGGCTGACAAAAGCTGGTGCTTGCCTGCAGCGAGTGCCAAAGATGAAAAAGCAATTGGGTAATAGTTGACTGTGCTATTCAGCCAGAAGGATGGGAGTATCCGAGAGGCAGTTTCATCGGGACTGGCTCCACTACCCATTCACCTCTTCTTCAGCCTCTTCGCCTTCTACTGTAATTCTTGCATCCTTCTGGGAATATTAATGTTTCAGTTCTTCCAGTCAGAAGCAGGTTCATCCCAGGACTGCTTACCAAGGCATGGCAACAAGTAGGACAGACGGCAACAGGCAGCTGTGCTTCCTGCTGCTGAATGCAAAGGAGCTGTTACATGAGGAGAGCCGCCAAGGTGGGAGACCTGCCTGCAACAGCAGGCATGCGTCAGCGTCACACCGGCACAATGATTTCTGAATTAGCGCACGCCTCCGAAACGTCAGGTGAGTGTGCGTGCAGGGCTGGTAGGGTGTCTGCTGGAGGTGGCTTTTCGCTGCTTGGCTTTGTTTCTCTGCGCATCTGCAATGCTGTTCTGGAGCTCCCGGGCCCTTTTTTAAACACCATCTTGGCCCTGTGTGCTCAGGTAGCGTCAGGGCTGGTTTCCCTGAGGGAAGGAGGAGGGTGTCGGGGGAACATGGAGCCATGGTCCCAGCAGCTGGGTGCCGCCCTGGTTTTGAGGGACTCTGGCCTTTGCTCCCAGATGGCGAAATCCAGATCACTTTATGCACCTGGTTCTGCTGTACTTTGCCACTTGCTTTGGCTGCTGTTTTGCTATCAGTTGGATGAGGATCTCTGCCTGTCTTCTGCGACTTTGCCGACTGCAGTTTTCCCAGCTGCCTTCTCTTCTTAGGAAGGGAGCAGGGACTCGCTTTGGGGGGGTTTATCATAAGTCAAGGTCTTGGTTTATCAGACTTGCCCTGTTCTTCCACTGTTTCACCTCAGGTCACCCGTTCAGTCTCAAATGTGGAGGGCCAGATTCCTCCCTCTTCTGTCCCCAGTCCGTTTCCTTTGCTCCAGCCTTTGTAGTAACTTGTCTCCAGGACCAGAAAAGGAGCCAGTATTTTCTGTGCTAACAAAGTGAGCATTGTAATGCGGTTGCAGAGTGGGTGGATGTGATTGCCGACAGACTATTCCTTCTGCTAGGGTGTGGATTAAAGCTCAAGGTGACTTTGTTCCTGCATAAATTCACTAACTTTCCCTGGGGAACTGAAAGGGCAGAGGTGGGAGGGGAGAAGTATGATAAATGAAAGTGTTGGAAGGAAATGCACTTCCATTGCACGCACTACCAAAGCATAAATGTGTGCTCTGTAAGGAGCTTTCAACATAGCTTAAGGTAGCACCCCATGGATTAAAAAAAAAACCCCAGGACGATGTTTAGCTGAGAGGTTGAGAGTGGCTCTCTGCAGGCTGCTATCCTAGTGTAATTGCCTGGGTAAGTGGATTAGCAAGCAGCAGCGTGGCTTGTTCAGGGTTAGGCAGGCTTCGAGGGGAGCGAGGAGGGCACCGTTCCTCGTAAGAGGATGAGATGGAGGCAGGCAGCCTTTGCTGCTCTCTACCAGTCGGACCTGTTTTGACACTGAAAGCTGTGGCAGACGGCTTGTCGTCGTCGTGCGTGCTGGCTGGGAAGGGTCCCATGGAAACAGTTCCTTTCAGAGCTATCGCTTGTCCTTATCTGCCACGAGGTGGGTATGGCGACAGCAAATCACATCCTGGGACACTTGTTCTCTGCCTTTGTTGCCATGGGAATCGGTGTCTTCCACAGCTTTGTCTTCTGTGAAGAAAAAAGAAGTACTGTTACCTCCCCTGGCTCGCCCACCAAAACTGCTGAGGATGAGGGGGGCTGTGGTCAGCCATGTTGCGCCTGGAGCAAAATGTTCGGGCCGGGGCCGGGGGTGCGAGGCCGCTTGACTTAAAACCTCATCCAGCCACGCATGTCCCTCTGCGGTAGTTACCACACCTGCGTTACGGGGTGGTGATGCGCAGCACAGAGCGGCGAGGCACGCTGGCCCAGGTAGCCCTGCTCCGCTCGACGCAGAGCGATCCGACCTTCCCGGAGTGACAGGGCTGGGACCTGCCCTTGCACCCGCTTCACAGTTAGGTAGAAGAATCTGGGTCGCGCAGACGTCTGACACGCCAAAACACGACGTCGTTCCAAAAGCCTGGCACGGCCCAGGGGTTCAAACGCCCATCCAGCGGGGACTCGGGTGGGGTCCCCTGCCTTTGCGGGAGAGGGAGGCTGCAGGGGACAGAGGCACGCCAGACTCGTCGGGAGAGGTGCCGCGTTTCGGCTCCCTCCCTGGGTGACTGAGCAGCCCCCGGCGGGGATGTGGGGGCCGTGCGGCCGGTCCTTCCTAACCAGGGGGTGAAAACACTGCGGAGCCTCCAAAGGGACCCCAGGAGTTTCTGGGGAGCGGGAGCCCAGTCGGGAGCCTAACCCAGGATCTGCGTCCCTCCTGTGCTTCAGCTCATGGCCAAGCCGTGTCGAGCGTGGTAGGGAGAGAAGGGAAACTGCATTTACAAAGCAAGCCTTAACTCTTAGGGGAAACCGTTCAGTTCCCAGAATTTTCCATTCTGTATGGGGAGCCAAGGCTCCCGCTCTGAACTATCCTGAGGTGATACGAGAAATCAGCTGGGTTCGGAAAGCTCCCTGCCTTTGTACCATACGTCTCATTCCTTCCTCTCAGCCCTCGTTTGTGCCATTTCTTTAGATTGTAATTGACCTCTATTTTAGTTACGCTTCTCAAGCAGATTCCGATACCGAATTAGAAGATACTTATCTGCCCAAAACTCCTACGAAATAAAGAAGTGGTGTTATTTGCGCGGTACAAATGAGGAACTGAGTCAGAGGGAGGCAAAATGACACATCGGAGGTTACCCAAGAGGACTGAGCGCTGCTGGGAACTGGATCTGGCAGTTCCTCTCCCCGCTGCCAGCGCCCTTGCCCTCCGTGGGGCTGGACGTGGGGCATCGCCCCGCTCTGCCCCCAGCCTTTCAGCTTGGCCTGGGCCCTTGGACTCTGAAACCAGCCATTAATGCAATCAGCCACTTTCAAGGGGAAAGAGTGATCTATCTCGAGGCCTAAACTTTTGGCAGTGGAATTAAAAGTAGAATTTGAACTGGTCTATGTAAATAACCCCACAATTAACAATCCAGCACTTTTTCTTATACTTCGGCGTTTGTGGTGCCACCTTGTCTTGGGTAAGTGGCTGTGATGCCTCCAGTTGACAAAAGGTTCTTATTTGTGCCGAAGCTGTCATGGGTTTTGCAGCTAGAAGTACTGCACACTTTCACACTGTGCTGCTTCACACTACGCAAAGGGTCTTCTTGACGATCATTCAAGTTAGAAGCGGTTAAATGTACAAATATAGAGGAGAAATGTGGAATTCTGGAGCAACAGGAGAAGAAAGGCAATAGCAGTTTAACCTGGGATGGAAATAAAACACAAAGTTCGCTCTCAAAAATGTATGCAAGTGCTGTATTTTTAAATATAAAAAACATCTATGTAGTAAGCTGTTTTAAATGAGTTATTAAAAAATGCAGGAAGTTTCACTTTCTCATCTAATAGATGCATGTTTCTGTGTTTATCCTTTTGCATGTGTATGAGTATATACGCATGTATAAATACATGAAGTGCTCACACTGGTGTAGCTCAAACAGTTTTTCCATATTTCTCCCTCTCCAAGTGGTGTTGTTTAGTCTTCAAGGATATTCGTCACAAAATCCACTTTAACTTGCACACTGCTAATTTAACAGAAAGGGGTTTCAGTTACAGCTTGAAGCTGTTTTCACTTGACCTCTGTCTGCGAAAGGGCCTTCTTGGAAGTTGTCAAGAATACTGAAACAAAATGATATGATAAAAACAATGACTAACGGAGGGCGGGCAACTAATGAGTCACCGTGAAATACCATCAATGGAATATGCTGAGCTGCATCTCAGCTCGGTCTGGCTACCTATGCATCATTGCTGAGTTCTTCGAAATGTGCCACTACAAACGGCTGATGCAGTCAGCTAACCGCAGTGAAATGGTACGACTTCAAAGCTCTGGGAATAATAAAAGTCATGTCTGCCACTGCCTGCTTACTCACCCCTGAAACAAGCCGGTTTGAAAGCAGCAGAGAGCGATTTAGGCTCACAAACAAAATGACTCGCAGGCTGTGATGTGTTAGAAATTAGTCATGTTTCAGTCTGTGCTTCTGATTTTGCTCAGCAGCCGTCTGTGGTGTTTCGGCCTCCACCTGCTGTCCTGGAAGTTGGGCAAGACGGGAGAAGCAGGGAGTAATGGGGGCAGAGGTGTTCCTCTGGAAAGGAAAATGGGGCCCTGCGAGCTGCCCGTGGGGAGCACGTGGTCTGGCGTGGGCAGGCAGCCCTCGGTGCTGGCATGGCCATGCCATTGCCTCTGCTCAGGGATTTGCCTGGTGACCTGCTGCTGGGGGCTGAGATTTGGCGGCACTGCCAGCAGGCAGGAGCGATGACGGTTGGGAAGCACGGGGGCAGTCAGACAGGGAGAGGGTGTTTGAGGGCACAAAGGGATGCCTTACTGGCCCAGGGCTTCTCATTCAGCAGATTCCAGACTGGACACCCCCTCAGGGAGGTCTTTTACCTTTGCTAGAAGAAAGGAGGGAAAGGTCACCCCATTGTTCTTGGGCTTCAAAACCACTTCTGCTCCCTGAAACTGTGGGGCCGGTGGGGTGCTGCTTTGGTGGCATTTTTCTTTCATGGGTCTGGGGGTGGGTTAGCCTGATTTTCAAACACCTTCCTCCAGCTTTTCCCTTATTGTACAGCCATATACTTCTGCTGACAGGCAGTAAACCAGCAGTTAAAATCAAATCCCTTTCTGGCTGGCTCTGTGAGCCCCCCATCCCTCCTCCTCACTTCCGTGGGGCTCAGCCCTGCCGTGCTGCTTTTGAGGACGGGTGTACAGAGACACGTTCATCGCGGCCACAGCATTTGCTGGAGGTGGGAGCTTGGTGGGTGCCATGCCCAGAGCCCTGCCTGGTGCAGCTTTTTTACCCCAGCGAGCTGCAGACACCATGGGCCAAAGCCAGGCCCTTTCCTCTGCTTGTTCTGTCCTGTGAGCCCACGAGGCTGCTGGTATTTCCACCCGCTGCCCGCAAGAGTGGAGCCCCCACGAATGGCGGTGTGGGCATCTTTCATGTGTGGGATTCCTGCGGTGGGAAACACTGAGGGGAATGAGCCCAGGGGTGCAACGCCATGCAGAGGTGGCACCTCACTGTCCTCACCCTCGGAAGCAAGGGGCCCAGTGCACAGGGAGGGAACAACGACGCTGCAGCAGCACTGGTGCCACGCTGGGAATGTAAAGGGCCTGAGCAGTGGGTGGGTTGATTTGAGGGATGTGCAGTGATATATCTTCCCTAGCGCTGTAGGTGTCCTGGGTTGTAAAGTGTGCTGGGACTGCCAGGTGCTCTGCCGGAGCCTGGTTCTCATCAATTGCTTTTTCCTTCTGCCCAGTACCCAGTCGCAGGGGACACAGCCCGGGCAGTGACATGGCCAAGCACAGGGGATGGCACCCATCCAGTGCGTCCCCCTCACACGTCCACCAGCAGACGCGGTGCTGCACGGACCCCACCGAAAGCTCACAGCCATCAGGGCAAGAAAACCAGCCTTCGCTCTGGTCCTTCAAGTAAGAGCTAGGCAACATTGATAAACCTGAGCAGAAGCTGCAACAGCTGCTTTTAATCAATGGGAGGGATCTCGCAGGTGAGGCCAGCTCCCTGCCGTGGGGGCCTGCGAAGGGACCTCCTCCGAGGGGGTTACCCAGCGCTGCCGGCAAAGCCCCAGAGACCCGTGGGGAGGTTGGGCTGCTTTAATGTTTAACAGGTGCAGGTGCACCTCTGCAACGCAGGCGGCGGAGCAGGAGGCTGGCGGTTGTCAAAAGAGAAGGGGTTTTACAGCACGTGCTGCAGGCGCTTTTTGAAATGATAATATCACATCATTTTGCTTCTACTTTTCTGAAGCGGTAAAGCCCAACTCGAGCAGAAATCTTCCGTTGGAGCTAATGAGAGTTGTACATATCAGTCTTTTCAGCAGCTAGGAATTAATACAGAGTATTTTATCCTTTAAAATGTTGGGCAAACATTAACTAATCCTCTCAACACCCTTCTGGGGTAGGTAAATATTACTCTCTCCCAGGTGCAGAAACTAAGGAGGAAAAGTTATGTCATTTGCTTAAAGCCACAGAGGGAATCAGGTGGGGGTAGAGATGGTGGGGAGGTTTTTTATAGCTTGTGCCTGTGCTTGGGCTCATTGCAGGTGCTGTCTCTCAGCCAGTGTTGTTTTATGAAGTCAGCTGTGGTGGTGGGGAAATGTGCTGGAGTCTCCTTGGCGCTACAAGGAGAGGAGCAGCCGATGCATGAGCGTGCCTGCTGCTGTACAAAGCAGTGATGCTCCGGGGTCTGCCCAGAGCACGGAGAAAAGGAAGGGCTTTTGGGGACAGGGTTTTCAGGGACTGCATGGCTCTGCAAAAGCCCTCTCACTTTGAAGTCAGTAAAGTTTCAGCCAGGCGGCTTAAAGGCAGGACTTAATGCCGTGAAAACCTTGTCACTTCCAGGCTGAGCTTGCCGTGGGTGGGGGCTGCCCCTCAGGGGGCTTAGCCCTGAGCCTCCTGCCTTTAAGTGGGTGGTAAATGATGTCTGCAGAGCTGGACTTGTTTATCTTTGGGATTTACATAGCAGATACAGTGGCAGGATGGCCCTGTGTTTGCAGACCTGGGGGGGAAGCTGTGCACTCGCTCCCGCCAGCCCGGCCCAAGGAAGGGGCTGCTGCTGTGGGTGTCGGGGTGCTGCTGCTGCTGCTGCTCGGGCTCAGCCTTCCCTCGGGTCACGGCGAGGGTGGCCCTTGGAAAGCCACCACCTGGTGCTCCTTGGGACATTTGCCTCCTCTTTGTTGCGGCTGGGATTTTAACTACTTTCGTAGTAGTGAGGGGTTTCTCTCATTGTGCTTAATTGCACCACACTAACCTCTCCCTGCTCCCGTTCCCATGGCATGTTGGCTTGTCTCCTTGCTTGTTCTCTCATCTCTGACCTAGCCAGGGCTTCAGTTCACAGGTGATCAGATAAAATTAAATGGAAACATTTGTGTGCAAGCCCGCTCTCACCTGCAAAGATAAAGGTCACCTATGTGCCTCCAAGGTAGCACTGGGGTTTACCAAGTGTTTACCCAGCGGGCTGCGACCATGGCCACTTCAGGGCAGTCGCTGTCCATTGGAAAGCCTTTGTTTGTCACCCCCTGATCTGGTTTCAGATCGGGTCCAGGCAGGGCCACGTAGTCGGGGACTGCTCCTGCGTGATGTGCTGCTGGGGAAGGCTCCTGTCTCTGCCGCGTAGGGCCCAGACTCTTTTAATTAGAGACACATGGTTTATTATTTAAAAGAATATGCTGCCCTGGTTGTTTGTTAGGATCTCGTAACTGAGGGTGCTGCAGCTTGTGAGCCCTAAATTAAGCTGTACGAAGGACACTGAGCACCTCGGGAAGGGGGTGCTGCAGAACCTATTGTTCTCGCCCTGAATTGCGGGGAGGCTCTTTCCCCGCGCAGGCTCTTTTACTTGGTAGCCAACTAATACACACGGTGGTTTGTTTCTGACTCCATCTGTTCCAACTTCAGTTTATTCACAGCTCTGTAGGTATTGTACACTCTGCTCCTGCTTTTTTCTTGGGTTTTTTTTTTATGGGAAAGCCTCCCCTTTTCATGGTTCACTTATTCATTTTGTAGGTCTCTGGCTTCCTTGTCAAGTTTTCTCTTTTGTTATATTAATTGGTCTTAAATCTACAGTCAGGTGCTGCGCACGTGCTTCCCGTGTACACCTTAACCATCTGCTGTGTTTCATCTCCATGGCACCCAGGCCAAATTCCAGCTCTGGTAATGACATCCTGCCTNNNNTTTTTTTTTTTTTTTTTTTTTTTTTTTTTGTCCTAACATGCCCCTCTGCTTGGTGGTGGGGAGAGGTAGACTTGGGTGGTGAGGGGCTCCAGGCTGCCGGCACCCACCTCCGGACAAGATGCCTGGCAGCAGGCAGCTCTCCTGCCCGCGAGGAGCAGCCACAGCACAACTTGATGACTGGAAAGCAAAATGGGGAAAACATTAGGTTGGAAACAAGCTGCACGTTTTCAGGTCTGAAAGCAGGTGTAGGATTTTTTGCATTTCCCTGAAATGTTTTGCAGAATAGGTGGCTTTCTGAAACGGATGCCATTCCTCCTGCCTGTCCTTCTGTCCAAACAAATCAGCTGTAGTTCCTGGAAGAGGGCAGAGCAAGTCTGATAATATTTACCTCTGGCCTTAAAACTCCTAGATCTTGATACCTTCAGAGTAAAACCCTATGTGTCCAAGTGATCCCTGAGCATATTGAAGCTCCAGGAGTCTTGCTGGTGCTTTCACCTGGCTTATCTGACACTTTAGTAGCACAATAGTTGCTAGCTTTACAACTGGGTTTCAGGAGGACGAGACTGGTGTCTGTGTTTGGGAATTGTGCTGTGGAGCACACGTTTTCCTGGGGGAGAGCTGAGCGGGTTCTTGCTACTCTTTTTTCCCTCTTTTCTTTTTTTTTTTTTTAAATACTGGATTCTCATCTTTGTTGAAAAGATCCCCTAATGCTCAAAACTCGCTAAAAAGCATGGCCTGAACTTCTAATGCACTTTGTTTATTCCTTGCCAGCCTGGAAGCTTTCTCTTCTCTTTGCTAATCCTGTTACTTCCAGTGACAGCCCCAGCCGTGGGGGTGAGCCGCTGGCTGGGCTCTGTCTCGCCTGTGCTCTCCAACTGGGAGTCCTTAATGTCACAGCCCAGCTCCAGTTGTCATGCCGAGTCTTGTACCAATGACTGTGGGCACCCAGACTGCGGATGGATGTATGGATGGATGTCCTCCTGCTGTTACGGCTCACTGCTTATCATCCAATCTCAGTTTTATCTGAACAACCTTGTGCGCTTTAATGTCAATGGTCAGACCTCTGCCACCTCAGTGTGGTTAACTGCTGGTTTGTATTGGTTTACGTGGGACAGCCTGTCAGGGGATTTCTCCCTGGCTGTCACCTTGGTGGGAGTTCAGGGCATGGACCCATTTCTGCCTCCTTTTTGGTGCTGGCCGGGGGACCCAGCAATGCAGAATGCTCATGGAGGGGCCTCTGCATTGGGCTTCCCAAGGATGTTTGCATGTCCTGCTTTCAGGCATCGCTGAACAGGAGAAACAGTGACCATTTCCGTTGTAAGGGCGATGGCCAAGAGCCCCAGGAAGGGACCATGATCTTTGCAATCTGCTGCTGAGCCTGGCTCCCTCCTTTTCCTTTCCTGTCTGGAAACCTGGCGTGCTTTGCAGATTGCACTGTGAACTCTTGGAGGGCTCTGAAACTGCTGTTGTCTCCATCCTCCCCAAATCCAGCATGTTCTTTGTGTAGATTAGAGGTTCCCAGGTGCTTTCTGAGGCTGCGTGCAAGGGGCTGTGCTTTAGACCATGTGCCTCTCTGTTTCCTTGGCATCGGGTGGAAGCTGGACCGTTTCCCCCATCGCAGAACGGCTTGTAGGGGCAAACAGTCCCAGTGGCCAAGGTGAGGGACTAAATTGGATGACAGGGCCAGGTGCCCAGCATGGGGCTGGGGCCAAGGCGCACGCCGCAGTCTCTGGCCAGGGCCACCACCAGACTCTTGCCAGCTCTGTTCTTAGGTGAATTTATCCATGCTCAATGAACTTTCTTCCTTTACCTTTCATACAATCTTGTGCGCAGGTTACGGGATAGGTTGGAACTCTCAGGTGCATTTAAATGTTGGTAAAACATGTATAAAATGAAATGCCCCCACACCTTTGTGCTTGTTGGCGCTTGGGTACCCAGTCAGCAGCACTCTTAACAGCTTTCACAGCAATCTCGGTGCACAGCCTGGAGCTGCCAGTGTCCACCAAGAAGGTGGGTGCCTGGTGTTGATGGCAGCAACACCTGCCTCTTATACAGCATTTTGTAGCAGGTAGAATCTTCCTGGTTGAGTGGAGAATCAGTGGTGGAGGCTGGGCTGCAGGCAGCTGCTCGAAAGCAGGGCAATGATTGGCATCACCTTTTGCCTCGGTAGGCAAAATGTCCGTGGGACTTCAAATGCCTGGTGGTGGTTTCAACTGCTTTGGAAATGCCAAAGAAAGGATTGGGACTGGGGGATTATTCAAGAGAGGATTGCCACGTGAAGTTATGTCACCTCCTGGGCTTCTGTGAACCAGTGGAAAGAACGTCAGGCCTTGTCCTTGTAGAAGTCCTCTCGCCCTGTTCTGCACAGACTTTCCCTTGAAACAGCAGTAAGCTGCCTGTGGTCCCATCCTCCTAGCAGTGGAGGATAAAGTACTTGTACCAGTGTTTCCTCTATCAAACTAGCACTGAACGCATAGGAAGATGAGTTCTTATCAATTAATAAAGCAGTACAGCTAGCAATAAAAGCACCATCACTGAATAACCCTGCAATTCCCAATCCAACAGTGTCCTTGAAATATTATATACTCTTTGTCTTTTGAGCCTTAAGGTCTTTGTGAAGATGGTGGCCTGCTCAGCCAGGTGCTAAGCATGCGCACATGTGCATGTAGGAAAGTGTCTGCCCTGAAGCATTTAGAGTCCAAGTGCACAAGACAGATGGCAAGGGGCAGGGAAAAGAAGGATTATGGACCCTGTTTCCCTGACAGGGAGTAGGCTGATTACAGGACAGACTTTTTAAATAGTATTTGGAAGCATGGAGATGTAGGGAGGATGTTTCCCTGATGAGTTCCTTGCTGAGACACTTCATAGCATAGCCTTTGGTGCATCTCTGCATGATTAAATGTCTTGAAAATTTAGTCTTCAACTTGCAAGTCTTGGGAGTTCAGCACCAAGTTTCTGACTCTGAAGGAGTCTTTTAACCATGGCAGCATCCTTCATTTGCTACAAGGTAAGGCTTCTAGATCAGCATTACATTGGGTCAGATTTGATTGTTTCAAATTCATGGGTTGGTTTACCAGTGTAGTGGGTCAGTACTTTACTTGTGTCTGCCCCCCACCGTAGCTTTAATTTCTGTACTGGTGGAACAGTTTGTGAATGTTAATGGATTTATCACTGCTCTCACTCCAGAGAGAGATCTCTGATCTATCACAGAGACCTCTCACAGAGAGAGAATTGGTTTTCACGTTTTACAAGTAGATGGCTTGGCACAGAAGATTTTTTTAACTCAGCGTCAGAGAAGAAAGCGTAGGCATGGCGTTAGCATTGCCTCAGGTGGGCAGCATCCTGTCTCCCCCACGCGGATGCTTACAGCAGGGAGTAGAGGTCCCCTGGTTAAGGACTCCATTGGTGCTCCCTTCTCCTGACCCTTTCCTTGTTTCCACAGATCAGATCAGCCCTCTGTGCCACAGCCTGTCACCCGATTTATGGGAGCCATAAACTGCAAAGCAGAAAGAAATAAAAATACTAAACACTTAGTTTTTTAAAAGGCCAACAGTGCATTGAAGTCTTGGTGATAATTTGCTCATAAAGAAATATTATGCTTCAGATCGCAATCTCGGGCTTCAGATGGAGGCTGAGATCTGGCCTGAGTCTCTCCCACTTAGGCTGTAAAAAGGAAGGGAATGGGATGAAAAAAACCACATAGCATGTGGGGATTAGGCTTGGCTATCTTGCTGTTCAACATCTCCTGTGTCTGGGAGGTCACGTGGAGAAGTGCTGATGCCCCCTGGAAAAAACCCTTGTCCTCTGCAGGAGGGAGAGTGGGCTCATGCAGGGATGGGAGGTGAGAAGAGAGGGAAGGATAAAAATCCATAAGCTGCAGTTAGACAACTGAGATTTACAGTCTGTGTGGAAGTGTCCAAATTGTTGAGTCGAGGGTTGTTCCCCTTGGACTAAGCGAGGGGTCTTGCCTATTTTAACTGTAATATTGTCAGCCTGGCCAGGCCAAACACTTGTAGGTGCTGCTCGGGGAGTATTTGCCTTTAATAATGGTTGCTGAATACAGGTTTTTGCTCACTGCAGATGGGTGTCTGTTTCCAGTGGTGAAAACCAGCCCCCAGCCAGCACAGCACCTGTAAGAGTGGAGAAACAGTAGGTACATGAGCAGGTTAGACCTTCAGTGGTGTCAGTGTTTGATCGCTAGAGAGGTCTCCCAGCTGCCCAGGGCAGGGGCCTGCTCTGGGCAGATAAAATTCCAGTCTGGTTAAGCTTCCTGCTGCAAACACTGCCTGTGCCTATTTACCTACCGGGCTTGCACTGGTGACTGGCACCTGGCGGCGAAAAGCAATGCATTTCTCCAAAGGAGATCAAGGATTTCATGGCCAGTTCAGTGCAGTCGTATTTTCTCTATCTGATCATCTCCACCTTACCCTGTAAAAACCACCTATTAGTCCACTGCCATCTCAAATAAATCTTGCTGTGAGGCTCTAGGGTTGCAGGAGGGCAGGAAGGTTGTCAGCAATTTGTTTGATTTTTTTTTCCTTCTGGCCCTTCCTTACATCCCACTGGCAGGGAGGTGCTGGCACCGCTGCCTTGTGCCCTGAACAGCACGGAGCTTTGTTCCCTTTTTCAAGTCTTCTTCCTACAAAAAACTTTTCTTTAAAAGAGAATCTTGCTCTCTGAGATACACATCCTAAATGTGGTGGTGTAGGGCTATTTCCAGAGACATGGGAACTGGGAGGAAACCGTCACTTCTGGGTGTTTTCCTTCTTTTCTTTTCTCTCCCCCAATAATTGAAATGAACAGATTTTCCGGGAAGACCTAACTCTGCTCTGGGAGTCATAATATGCACGAATTCCGCTCTTCCAGCTCTGTTCCAGGTGCAGCCTCAGCAGTGCTGAATTATCACCTCCCTTTGGCCTGCTGGCCACGCTGCCCCTGACATTGCCTGCTATGCAGTTCGTGGTGTTTGCGATGAGAGCACACTGCCAACTCGTACACAGCTTGGCATGTCTGTAACCCCCAGGTCCTCTTCAGCTGGGCGACTACTTGGCCAGTCTGTTCCCAGCCTGCACTGATGCCTGGTGTTATTCTTCCCCAGGGCAGAGCTTTGCACCCCCCTTCTTGTGTGTCATGAGGTTCCTCTTGGCCCAAAAGTTGAGTTTCTCAGGGTTGTTTTGGATCCTCAATTTGCTAAGAGTATGATCGTTCTCCTGTGCTACAGTTACAGGGTTTTTATCACTCCTTGAGAACTACTGAGTTCAGCCTGGCTGTGTCCTAAAGGCTTGCTGGCTATCTCAGCAGACCTGTTAACAGTAAATGAAGGGGCAGGGCACTCCATTTCAACAAGGACTTAATTAAAATAAGAAGGCGTTAACAAAAACAGATCCAAAGCTTAAGTAGCCTGGCTGAAAAGGGAATCTGAAGTATTTAACTTCTCCCGCAAAGTCTCCGCTTGGGCAATTCCCCAGTTGCGGGGGTGGTCCTGGGCTTGGCAGCACCTGTGCTCCTTGGGCAGGAGATGTTCCTGTCCTCCTCATGCAAGCAGGAGAGTTTCAAACACTCTTTATCAACCCCAGAGAAGCAAGGGCATGAGTCTGGTTTAACTCCCCCGGGAAAAAAAAATCACTTTTACCTTGTAAATTAATCCAGCCAAGAGTGCTCCCGTCTCTCCAGCCCTTTACAGTATTGAACATTGTAAGAGAAACCTCTCCAGGACAGAGAGCTCACAGGCTATTTCTCCTCTAGTTAGAACAGGCAGTTCATTACCTTGGAGAAATCAAAACTTTCAAAGCTTCTGGCTGCCCCTATCTTTCTCTTAGTGTTTCCTGAAATGTTTAACAGCATCCTCTTTGCCTGTTTCTCAAAGACCGGGTTCCTCTTTGTGGTCAAGGTTTCTCCTTCCCGCCTCCTCAGTCACTGAGAAGTAAGGGCCTTGTTAGTAGGTCTTTGCAGGGAAAACAAATAATCGTGATGGTCAAAATGCACCATTTCCCCTAATAAGAGGGTGTGGAAGTGGAACTTTGTTCCTTTTTACAATTGTATTTGCTTCTGCAGACATGAGGGAGAAGGGATGCTTTTGTCCCATCAGACACAAAGTACACTTGGAAGTGTGGTGAATTTTTAGTGATGCCTTTTAATAATACACAGAAAGAAATCAGCTCTGAACTTCAATTCCCTCAGACCTGGCCTTTGATTAAAAGGCTGCGGGTGATGTGTCCTTGCAGGTCTGGCAATAGGCACTGGTACCATCTGATTAGCAATGACCATCTCGCTTCTAATAGGGCTAAAATAGCGGCCCTTTGTGGGTCAGAGTAAGCGGTAGTTGCATGATCACAACTGGTGCCAGAAGTGGTTGATAAATCACTGATGACTCCAATAAAATGCTCAAAAATGAGGAACACTTCCAGTAACTTTACTTGGATGTTCTTAGCTCTGACCTTCAGGGAGCGCAGATACTTACAGAGAATAATATGCAGATACTGTTCATTATAAAGTATGTAAATAAAAACACTTTAAGCAGCAGAACTGTATGCTCTCTGGACATCTGCAGGTTTGGATAACCAAGCAAGCATGCTTCTGCAACGTCCTTTATGTTGGTGTAGGCTTGTCTCTTGGGTATCGGGTCCAGCACTGTTACCTACGCTGATTTGGGCAGTAGCTGCAAGGTGAATGAAGTCTATTTGGCTCTTTTGCTTGTGAATCTGCAGGGAAGCTGTGGGTAGCAGAGGATGTCTGGCTGCTCCACTGGTGGGGAGGTAGTTCCAATTGCTGTATAACCCCTTCTTGCTGGGTAACTTGATAACTGCAACAGGCGTACACTGGGGTAAGTAGTGCTGATCCCAGGTCAGCCAGGATTCAAAGCATGCCACCTGCTCAGCGACTCTTTTGCTTTGATTTTCTGTCTGGTGTCGTCCTGCCCAGTGATACCTTTGAAAAAGTACATTCGCCGCTCCATCCATCAGCGCCTCTCCCCCAGGTTTGATCAGTGATGGGCTCTTGTCTTCCTCTCTGCTTTGGTTAGGAAGAACCTCCTTTCCTCTGTGCCTTTCTTGCAGCTCCTTTGCATGTACCCTTGCTACCACCAGTGGGGTAGGGTTTCTGCCCACCAGTGGGGTGACCATGCTGCGTGTCTGCCAGCGCCACTCCTCCTTCCTCTGCCTCCGAAGGAGTGGCTTCCCGGGAGCAGTGGTCAGCACAGCAGGCAGCGGATCATCCCTGGGATCTCCGAGTTTCTTTTGGAGGTGACCTGGCTTGTGTGGGCTTAATGGCCTGACAGGAGACTGCTGCAGGAAGCACTGCAGTCCCCTTGCACGCAGCTGTCCCCCGCTCCTGGGAGAAACAGCCCCATTGCTCTTATCTGATGCTGAGGTGCAATGCTGAATCTGTTACCCAACCCCGCCTGTCCAGTGGCAAATCAATTAATTTTCCAGGTGACTTGGTCTATTGAACACTTCTTTACATTAGGGCACTGGAAGCATAATTTAAACTAGGGTTAAATTCCAGCTGCAGGGGAGACACTTAAAACGTGTGGTGCGTGTACTGAGAAACCCGCTTATCTCACCAGAAAGCGAATAAATTTGGCTTCTCGGTGGTGAATTTCCTCCTGAACGTGGGGACCGCTTCAGGCTTTGCTGGGGTGCAGAGAGGGTCTGTTGCAAGAGGAGGAAGGAGCTGTGGCTTGATGGAGGTGGGTGCAGTAGCTGAGCAGAGCTCACTCCTCAGGCACCAGGTGGTAAATGAACACAGTCTCATGACCTGAAAGCACAGTGGTGCCGTGGAGCTCTCTGGGCAGGTGGGGTAGGGGATGCTTTCTCCGGGCACCTCTGTTATTCCTAGAAAATCTGTGCAATGTGCTTTTCAAGTCTGCTGTTCCAGAAGAGCAACTAAACACGTGCTGAACTTTGATCGTGCGAGTGTTGGCGTTAATAAGTTACAAACTGATCCGAGTGCTCTGTGGGAGCTGAAGGCTGCCTGGGGAAGTTCCTGGGGAAGTAAGAGGCACCTCGTTACACCCCATTCCATTCTCATCAGCTTCATTAACTCAGGCAACCTTTCCATCTCGGATGCCAAAATGACTCTTGTAGCCACTTTAGTTAGCTCTGGTCTGATGCAACCTGCCCTCCAGGTGCTGAAATGCCACTGTGCAGGAGCACCAGCTTGGTGCAGGCACAGGGCCCGGGGGAACAGAGCTGCCATGTCCCCATTTGCCCAGGGAAGCAGGGAGGCGTCATGGAAGGGGCACAGAGAAGAGAGGCCGGTAGCTCTGCCACCAACCCACCGCCAACTCTCTCCCCTTTTGCTGACTTTTTACAGTCCAAGATGAAGGCCTTTTGCTTTATCTGGCTTTTTGCTGTAACGACCCTCACAATGTCACCTCTTGGTTGGTGGCATTGGGAGCAACTCCCTTGCTTCTGCAACGTTACTGGGAACCTCCTGTCCACTGAACTCGGTGTGGGACCTGCTTATAAAGCACAAGCATACTTTACAAGAGCTGCTGAAACTTCACTGTGAAATGCAAAACTCGAAGAAGGAAGTGATGTTGTTTAGAGATCACGGTTTCTACTCTTTTTTTTTTTAAGTAGAAATTTTACAGTTTTCTTTAGCAAAAACTTATTTCTGAACAAAACTTGTTTGGAGACCTCCTTGTTAATAGCCATAGGAGGTTTTTTGCAACAACTACTTAGAACTTATTTAAAATACACCAAATATAATGAAAAATAGGAAGAGAAACTGAACTTTGGATAGCGCCTTCCTCTTTAATGTGCACTCCTTAGTACCAGAAAATGTCAGAAACTGGTTTTCCCAGCACAAAACTGAGAAATGGGCTCTTTAGTTGTATGTATACAGCTGCCTCCTTGCCATCCCTGTCCCTTATAGACACCCTTCAGGCTCCTTCAGCAGCCGCCGTACAGTAAGTTTCCTGGACAACTTGTTCCTGGACCCTGTTGCTCTCTATGCCAGAGCACCCAGCACTGCCATCCCAGCAGTGGAGCAGTTACGTGCCAGGGCTCCTTCATGGTCCCAGCTGCCATCATCTCTCAGGACTAAGCTTTTGCCTCGGGTTTGGACCTTACCTTTATTTCTCTTCTTGCATCCCATTGCCCATGTTGTCCGAATGAGACCCACCTTGCAGTTGTTTCCACACGTGGCTAAGATCACTTGTGTGAGCAGTGCTGGTGGGGAGCTGCGAGGCAGCCGAGGGCGGGCAGGGCAGGGACTGCATGAGCCGGTGTGCTGCGGCCGGATGAGCGGTGCCTCTCCATGGGTTGCTTGCCAGAGCCAGCCCACGTGCTGCATCCGCTGTGGGGCTGGGCAACACTGTGGTCCCTTGGGCAGTGGCACAGGCACTGCAGGGTCACCGTGCTCCCCACACTGGAGGGACATGGCTTTCCCCTTCTTCTCTCTCAGTCCCTCCAATGCCAGCGTGTGGTGGCAGTGGGAGGAGAGCTGAGCGGTGTGCTGCAGCTGGGGACTGACCCCTCGGGAGGGCTTGGCAATTACAGCTTTGCCCTGAGACAAGGGAATCTGGGTCCTGCCACCAGTCCTGCAGGATCTGGGGGGTGCAATGCTGCAGCCGCAGATGTGGCTCGCACAGGGGGGGCCACGGCCACCGCTTGACAAAGCAGCGGAGGTTTGGCAGAGGCGTCTGTGCTGCTCCTGAGGCCGGGAGGGATGCGGGGGACGTGGTGGGTGCTCAGTGCACACTGAAGTCTGTCTGCTAGGTCTGCTCCCTAACGCAGCCTAGCAGAGCTTGCCAGCTCTGCATCAGTGGTGTGGGGCGAAGGCAGCTCTCCTGCTCCCCTCCGCAGGACCAGGTGACCGTTCCTCACCTCCCAAAGGCGTTGCAGGGTCAAATCTCTGGAGGGAGCAGGAGACGCTCAGGAAGGGGCTGCCGGGTGCCTCGCGGGCACAGAGAAACAAACGGCCTGGGTCTGTTTGTCCGCGTTGCTCTGCAGCCCCCTGCTCCCTACCTGCCCTCTGGGGCAGAAGGGGTGCGGGCCCATGTGCCAGACGGGCACATACGGTGGGGCGAGGGCAGGAGGCTTTTCGCATGCAAGGGTTTCCTTCAACAAAGCCGTTTCTGTCCTGCTCCCAATATTTCTGCCTGTGCGGTTGGGGACTGGGGGGGAGTGGAGGAGCACAAAGGACCCCAGACAATAGGGCGAGCGGGAGCATTCCTCACACCCATGGCGGCCGGTGAATGAGCTTTGTCTCCATCCGCTGCCTCCCTCCATTTCGGGGGGCAGTCGCTGCCGTCCCCCCCTGCTCCTTTGTTCCCGCGCTGCCTGCCAGGGGTGAGACAGGCAGGTGAGCGGCGCGCGAGGCAGGGGGCTGGCGACGTGCTGCGGCGGGTGCATATTAATAGATTTCTCCAGCCTGTCGCTGGGTGTTTGACTTGATTCATGAGACTCCTCCGTCTTGGGGACGATGGATGCGGCTGGGAGGGAGAGAGCAGGGAGAGAGCTATTGTCTGCCCGGCCTGGGGCCCTGCCGGTGCTGCTCTGGCGGCTGCCACTGCTGCCCCGAGTCGCAAAAGCATTTTGCACCTTTGCCCCAACGTCCTTCCTGCCGTCTGTCCAGGGCGATGTGAGGGGGGACTGGCTGATACCCGCACACTATGCATGTCCCTACAGCGTGGAGCCGTGCAGGGGAGAAGGCAGGCAGGCAGCATCCCAAACGAGCTGTGTTGAAGTGCAAAAGTATCGTGCTCCAGTTGCAACGGGCTGTGTCCAAGCAGGGCTGCTCGTACAAGTGGAAACGCTTTCACCCGGTGCCTTAGTGGCATCAGAAATCAAACATGGAAAAGCCTTTTGGTGCTCTTTTTTTTAACTGTAGATTAGGCAACTGTAGATTTTACACTAGATTTTATGATTGGCTATGATTTTTGAACAAGATAAATACGTAGCTGGTGGACAGATATTAGCCAGGCAGAAATCAGCTTCTGTCTTGAAAAGGCTGATTCAGGTTCAGCATTAGAAAATGCTCATATGGAAAGGGTGTGTATGGTAATACCAGGGAAGGAAAACAAACAGGACGGCGCGTACTCCATCATGCTGACAAAGACCTGGATTGTACATGCTGGGGTGCACATAGGATTGTTTGCATATTCAGCCGACTCTGTCTTCCCTTTTTCCCATCCCCGAGCATCGGTGGTGCCTGAGCTCCTTGGGGAGCTGTTTGAGTCGGGGGGACAAATGTGCATGGGGGAGGGGGGAAGAAGGACCACATGGACAAGGAATGAACGCAGAGAGGGTGCCGCTTTCGGGGGTTACAATGGAAAGGGGCTAGATGGTGTGATAAAGCTCCAGGGGTAGGATTTATTGGACTGAATGTAGGAAGCTCCAGCTGAGCTTGTCTGACCGCCTTCCTTTTATATTCCTAATATGCAGCTCATCCCATCCTGAATTAGGCATTGAACAACACATCTAAATCATGCTCCAGAGCAAAGTGAAGGTCCCAGGTTTGATTTTTTTTCTTTTATCTTTTTCTTTTTTTCTCAGCTTTCAAGGAATGAAGCTGAACTAAGGGAGAAAGGAGCATTTATTCCCAGTGGCTAAAGAAAGGAAGGCTGAAATTAAGGATTTTCTCCAGCAATAGAACTCCCCAGGCAGCAAACCCCACATCTGAGTTTCCAGTAAACCTGCTGGGACTACAAAGCAAACAAATCAAGAAACGTCAAGGTATATTTAATCTCCTGTTAACCTGCTGCTCCAGCTGCCTCTCTGGCTCACGTTGGCGGCATGCAAAGGTGCACCCTGACTCCGCATCCCAGGAAGGGGGCACAGCTGCGAGCCCGGCTGGGGTGAGGTGACTGAACGAGGACCTGGCTCCCAGCTCCCTATCTCCAGCCAACGCAGCGTGGAAAGGGGGTGCTGGAGGGGAGCCTGCACTGGGAACAGTGTGCATGGGGGCTGTGCCAGCCCTTTGCACTGACTGCTGTCAGCGAGGCAGAAAATTGATTGTAAAGGGGAACTTGCACACACCTGTTTGCAGCTGAAGCTGGAGGACCTTATGTTAGACGTGACCTGGACTCGACTGCTGTCAAATATTGGCTGCAAGTGAGACGGGTTTCCTGGACACCATGTTTTACTTGGTGACACCTCCAAAACCTCTGGGAAGAGCTTTTTCAAATAAGCTTGTCCTTAAGCTTTTTGCAGGTCTCTTTTTTTCTTTTTTTTTTTTTTCTTCTTCCTTCTTATAAAGAGAATTAGGCAATCACAGCATTTTGATGAAGTTGCCTCTTTAGCCTCTTGCTTCATAGCACGTGACCTTCCTGAAGAATCAAGGAAATGCTGACAAATTGGGTGTAGGAGACTTGCTTGCCATTTCCCCATCTAATGTTCCTCCGTGCGCTGCCCTTGGAGTGCATCCTGCCCCTAGTTGCTCTGTTAACTTGTCTCTGCTTATAACACTGTGTACATAAAACACAACCGGGAGCTTTTCACTCTGATTAAAATCATGCTGTGTAAAAGAAAATACAAATTAGTTCTGGCCTTTGGACTCCTGACAAGTTTCCAGCACCACTTTCAGCACCACAGAGATTGTGTAACTCCACGTCCTCCGTGCGGTGACGTCCGTCAGGAGCTGGGCTGGCTGCCGCACATCCAGGTTCAGCTGTTAATACTTCAAGCAGCTTTTAGCACTGAAGGAGGAAGAGAGATTGCCAGCAGCTGGGTGAAATGCAGGAACCTGCTTTTTCTTGCTAGGTGACAATGATGTGGGAAGGGGTACCAGGAAGGAGGATTTCCTGGGTAATTCCCCAAACCTCGATCTTTGTGCAAATACCTCCTGGTCTAATGTGTGCCGAGTGACTGTGGAGCTCAGTGCGGGGAGAGCTAATGCTTCAGTACAGGATTAACCCTTGAGGGAAGAGTACAGTAGCATCTTATACAAACTATGGCTTAAGTTTGCCAGATTTTTTATGCAATGAAGCACAGGATGTTTTCCTGCCTCCTCCAGGGATTCAAGCCTGGTACGCTATGTTACACCATCTTGGCGTTGCTAACAGAAGGGCTGAGGCTGCAGCTATCATGTCGCATTTTCAGCAGAAACCTTTAAGTCTCGGCGACTTCCTCCAAGGACACTGAACCAAACACCGTCACCGTCCAGACACACAAGTGAACGAGCTGCGAACGACATCACTGGTTCGAAACAGCGTGTGGGCATGACGTGGGCGAATGTTCCCTGCACTGGGTGTTTTCTAAAGGTCTCTGAAGCATGAGGCATGACTGAATGACTTGTGTTTTCTTTAAATGACGAGTGGGTGAATCTTGAATGGTTGGGCTGCTTTTATTTTTTTTTAGATGTGTGTGGGCTGACAACATGACTCAGTATTTTCTCTGCAGATGCAAAGATCATATTGCCAATTCTGGGTATACATGGGGTAGTTTCATGCAGGGAACTGGAATGCTTTTTTAGTCCAGGGCTTTGCTTTTTGGCAGCCTTAAGCCTCTTGATGTGAAAATAAATAATTTTAAAAATGAGTGCTTTTCAAAAATGTATGAAAATACACTAAGGAAATGACCAAACATAGGGAAACTACCTCTACCCCCATGTTTTCCCAACAATTAATCTGATAATTTTCATGTTATTCTGGAAATGCCCATTAATGTCTGATTTTTCTTTCTGATTCTCCTTAGTCTCGATTGCTCCTGGGCCACCTCTTTGTCTGTTGAGTATCATCTCTGGTATTTGTTTAACCAGCTGTGCCCTGCCAGGTGAGAGCCACTGTCCTCTGACTGATGGGTGCGAGTTCTCCCCCTGCTCCCAAAGGACAAGTAGGCATATTTGTGTGTACATTTATGTGGTTCAGCCAGTACCCAGAAGTGACAAAAGTCCCAGAAAATTTTCCTTTCTCGCTTCTGGCAACCTCCCTGCCCTGCTCCCCAGTTCTTTATGCTCCCTGAATGCCACCTACAGCATATGGCATGTGCTTTGGGAGATGCACAAGGCCAGGCATGGGCCATGGATGCTTTTATTGGGCAATGATGAGTGCTTTCTTCTCCTACCGCCTCTTCTTTGCTGCTGAGCAGAGTGCTGGTAGTCATGCCCTTGATAAGAATAGGTTGCTTGCTAAGACCCTTACCTCTGATCAGTGGCCTAGAGCCACCAGTAAACTAATTTTCCCTGCTGATACCAGCCCTCAGCCCACCATGAACCTTGCTGAAGATCTAGGAACGGCTAGACAATAATAGACTTGTGGGTGAAGGATGTTGTATGGCACAGGTTGTCTTTTGGGAGATCAGAATGCAATGTGCCTATAGATGTATTCTGTAGAGCATGCAGGGTGAAATGAATTCCATGCACCTTGGTTTTTTGATCTCTAACAGTAACTTTAACCACAGAAAAATTCTCACACTCAACCCCCAGCAATGGCCTTGGCTAATGTGACCTGTACTTAGCACCATGACCCAGACACCACTACGATCCTGACTCTATACTGGCCTGTACAACAGTCAGACACACCTGACTGATAGCTAATTATAAGCTATATGCACAAGCATGTATTAATTGTAGTGCTAGGGGACTGTATCATCCTCCTATCATTCTGGTTCCTCAGTCCTAAGCTCTGCTCCCTATTCCTGACATTTTCTCTAGCCTCCACTGTCTACCCATGGCAATAATTCACCCCAAACTTAAGGTTGAGTGCATTTATCATCCCTCCAGACCTCATGGGAAGCCACTCGATTTGTTTAGCGCAAGTGCCTTTGCAGCCCTCTCCCAGAACGACAAGAACTGGGTACCAGATCTTACCATACCTCTGTAATCCTCACATTATTCAGGAATAATCCTAGACTTTCAGCCCTTCTACCTCGAAGCCTGATTCCAGCCTTAACCATAAACTATCAGCTGACTCTCCCCAAACATAACCCGAAGCCTCTTGCCCCGCTGAGTACCAGCACTCAGGCTTGCCCTAGGGAGCAAAGAAAGGCAGTGCTCTTTTAGACCTTGGTGTCCTGATCTCTAATCCTGACCTTAGCGTTTACAAACCTGCTGCGCTTTACATTTACATACAGGCCTGTACCTCTGAGTGCCAGAGCCGTTCACCCCTGCCAGCCCCAGCCCTTGTGATTTTGTGTCTAAGGTCTTTGCTGGAGTCTGGGCACGGGGCTGGGCAGCCAGTGGGGCTTCCTGGGTGTGGAGGCTGGAAGTCATGTGTACAGGGAGGCACACTGTCACAGAGAAGCAGCAGTGGGTCAGGGATGACTGGAAAAGCCTGAGAATGGCTGATGTGTGTCAGTGACCCAGTTCCTTTCTTTAAACAAGCCTTGTCGCTCCTGCCTGCTTACTTCTCACTGCCCTTCCACTGGCTTTTTGTCACCATCCCCACCCCTTGTCCTCCTGCCTCTGCATCTCCAGAGCTACCGCTCCTCTAGAGCTGGTTCTTCAGCCCTCCCCAGCCCTGTGGCATTGCTGCCTCGCCTGCTTTTGGCAGTCACATTTCATCCAGAGGCCAAGCATATGAATCCTGTCTTGCTTATTACAAGGCGCTCTGCACCCCACCTTGCACGTTGGCATGTCTTGTGGGTGGGAGCCAAGGACGGAGGGTGCTATGGCTGCAGGTCTCTTCAGGTGTCAGTGTGTTGCTGTGAATAACGAGCTCGCTTCTGAAGTTTTTTGGGGACTGTGTTCTAAACTGGCTTCACTTATTTGTTTAGATTCAAGGTTGGTATTGCAATTTTTATTTCTAAACTGCATTTAATAACACTGTCTTACAAAAACTCTCCAAGTTCTTGGGAAGGATACTTATTAAAAGTGGTTTTGTAATTCTCTTACCGTGTGTGGTCTTTGGCTTTTCTGAACTTTAACCATGTTACATTCAAGTATAGTTCAGTGTAGTTAGAAAGAGAAAAGCTGACAGAGAGCAGATGAGACTGAGAGACAGGTGGAGCTGCTTTGTGCTTCTGTTTTTTACAACAGATGGAGTAGGTATTCCCCACCTGCTTAAGGAGTGCTCACAGCAGACTGAATCAGTAACGCCTTGTTCTGAAATAAATCGCAACAGCAAAAGCATGTTGCTGGTGGCAGTAGAGAAAGTGCTTATTAAATGGCGAGCTTCACTTTGCATGTTTAAGGTCCCAACTTCTTTCTTTTCCAAAAAAACCTAAGCTTGTTGCAGTAATCAAGGCTGGTGAAGGGAACCTCCCCACAGAAAGTCAAGACCAACCTGCTTCCTCATTCTTTGCACTCTCACCGCTGGGCAACTTTCTTCTATGTCAGCTGAAAACTTCCTCAGTGAATCCAGTAACACCGGACTCACTCTGAACAAAACAAGGTCTCCTCCCCTCGTAACAAACGCTAGGCAGCCTCACCCCCATCTCTTATGGGAATGCTCAACGGTGTGCTTTACCAAGGTGATTAAGGGTTTTGTCATTTGCAGACACCTCCTGAAACACAACATGTGTGTATTTTTATAGCCGCTTTGGATAAAGTTACCACTGCAGCTGGTAACTGCAACTTCAAGATAAAACTCACCACGTGACAACCTAAGAAACAGCAAACTAAGGAGCAAGAAATTGTTCATTTTCAGACTCCAGCGTGGCTACACATACTGATGCTTCATTGCACACAGAATAACAACTTTAACAGTTGTCTCTTAATAGTTGTTATATTACCTGTAATTGTTTCCGCAAGAGCTTGTAGGCCCTACCATTAATACACATCTCCCTGGCTGTGCTTTTGAATCAGATTAATAAAGGAAAACAATATTTTTTCTGAGAAAGCCCCTCAGTATGCATTTTTCCCAGAAACCCTGAAATCATAATTTTGTTACCTTACTGGTGGTTTTTACCCCTATTAAGCTTAACATCAGCTTTTTAGAGGACTGACGTGCCTGTGGCCACATTCTGAGTTTCTGAAATATTGGGATGTACTGGAAAACAAAATAGTACCGAAACACCCACTGACAACATCCTGCAAAGCAGAGCCGCATGCACTTTCTAAATAGGTCATGGTTTGGTCTGATAATCTGGTATTTCTTGAAGATGTCCTTTACATTTCCAATATTTCTCTATTTCATTCTCCGTTCAGTCACATAGTCTGTGTGCTGGATTTATTTGTTTTACGTTTCTTTGCTGTCCAGTTTGCTGCCAAATCATCATCTCGTATTGCTGTCTTATGTAAATGTTAACATTAGCTAGCTTCACAATAACAGCCTGGAAAGGAAACATTTACTTCTGAGCTTCCCCCTGCCGAACAAACGTACAGCGTATGGTTCTTTTGTGGCTGCTGGTGGTTTGGGGCATGGGATGTAAAATTATGATGCTGCATGCATGGTTAGTCTATTAGTTATGCTCACCAGAACGTGCACTTCAACATATTTATTGTTTCAGTGTTAAATTGGTACGTTCAATGCAGGGGACATGACTCCCCATTCCCTTATGCAACATAATATCCACAGGTCCTTGAGACTCTGCCTGCCAGCAGGAAGAAAAAGAAAAATTCAATTTTAAACTCCACTTTTTTTCGTCCCTGATGACATATAATCCACGTACTGGTGTTACTTTTGTGTCCTATAGTTCTCTACAGCTACCTGAAAGGAGGTTGTAGTGAGGTGGGTGTTGGTGTCTTCTCCCAAGTAGCAAGCGATAGGACAAGAGGAAAAGGCCTCAAGCTGCACCAGAGGAGGTTTAGATTGGGTATTAGGAAAAATTTCTTCACTGAAAGAGTGGTCAGGCACTGGAACAGACTGCCCAGAGAGGTGGTAGAGTCACCATCCCTGGAGGTGTTCAAAAATGTGTAGACGTGACACTTCGGGACATGGTTTAGGAGGCCTGGGGGTGTTGGGTTGGCGCTTGGACTCAATGATCTTAGACATCTTTTCCAACCTTAACAATTCTATGAAAGAAAGGGTGATGCCATGGAATGGAACAGTGATGCAGACATACGCAGAGAGCTTGACAAGAAATAAACCCACTGCAAACCCCAGCTAAACAGCGTGAAAATGCCGGCCTGCCTAGACTTCCTAAGGTCAGACCTCTCCCCTCAGACCCCTCAAGGGAAAAGCCCCACGGCATTTCCACTGTAGCTGCCTACGGCACTCGGTCTGTGCCCCGATGAGTTGGGAGAGCCCTTCTTCGAAACAACGCAGCGAACGAATGCGATTTCGTTGGCTTTCCGTGATCCCCGGCTGGGCTGTTACTGAACCCACGGGAGAAGAACCGAGTGAAAAACCGAAGCGGCGGCGGCCGCCTCGAGGTCAGCGGCAAGCCGGGCCCGGCTACTGGCGCCGGCTCGAGACAGGAGCCGGGCC
>WEKW01017929.1:16046-46314 GCA_013389905.1 Sula dactylatra | reverse complement strand
AATGACCAAAAGTGGTTAATTTTGTTCTCTGAGAGTTCAATCTGAAATGAATATTCTGAGCATCACTATTAAAGCAGGATGTGAGAGACAGGTAAACAGCCAGGGGAGACTTCTCCTTCCTGCAAAAGGAAATCTCCTTGCATTTAAAAGAAGCTCCATCTGTGCAGGCAAATTCTATAGGCAAGGTGGGGGCTGGGGAGGGGAGGGGCAAAATGCAGCAGAGAAAATTGGAAGAAGAGAGGTTGAAATAAAAGGGCAATCTGAGGATATAATTTAGAGAGGCAAAAGAAAGAAGATTGAAACTATCTGTTTTCAGCAACTTAAAGAGAAGATTAAGGTGCCAGAGTGTTTGAAAGTTGAAATAACCAATTTTGAGAGCGAGAGAAGCTGAGCAGGGGTTATAATTTATGGAGGTTAGGGACTGAGAAGTTAGGTCAAACATGAGCTTCATGTGAATGCGACTTCTGGTAATGGAATTGACACATATGACAGCAGAAAGCTCAGTGTGGGGGATGTTCAAGTCAATCCATTGCCGGATATAGCTCTGATATCCAAGAAGATGCACAGAGCAAGGCAAAAGTTGTCTTTGCTTGTACTCGTTTCGCAGTGATGGCTCTCCTCACAGTGCTTTTTGCTGCCTTTCCTGATCGTACAGAATGTTTAACCTAGAACTGGCTAGTTAGACTCTCATGTTAAAACGAATAGTGCTGGTTCTGACTGTGAAAAGTTGTGGTTTAAATTAAAGCGATCTGTGTATCTATGTAAGCTGTGATTATTGCTATACATGGCTGCTTTGCTGATGGCCAAATCAGCACAGTGACCGCAGTGTGTCTTCTGTATTCCAAATGGCTCTCTAACACTGTTTAATGTCACAGAAGTGGGTTTAGAGCAGTTGGATTACATTTACATTTAATACATTTCAGTATCCCCTTCTCCTTTCTTCTTCACCTATCTTTCAATCCTCTCTCTCCCTTGACTCCCAAGAACAGCTATAGTCACAGTCACACAGATATTTTAAGATTTGTATAGTTCTAACTTTGAAATAGATACTCATCTATTGTGAACTGGTGCAGAGGTATTGAAGGCATGCTGGCTTAATACAAATAGTTCTCTGCCCTGTCCTCCCACCTCTGGAAGCACAAGAACTCATAATCCAGATCCACACCATAACTGTAGATATATAAACCAGGAATATTTTAATAAATAAGAAAAGCGGAATGAAGAGCAGGATCAAAATACTATGGAAAGACAGATTTTGATAGTTACATTTCTTAAGAGCAGTATGCAGCCTGAATAGGTTTTAAGAAATTGGGATCTTACCTTTTTTGTCTTTGATGTTCAGAAACCAAAGCGTCAGACTGCATTTTGATGTCACATTTATCACTACCACTTTGCAAATGGCGACAAGGTAGAGGGCTGAAAGAAGTACAGTCTGAGGTGATAAATCCTTTTGATGCTGTGTTATTGTGCTTTATTCATGCACATATCCATCCAGGTGAAGTCTGACCTTCTTTTGTTGGGTTAAGAAAAGCAGATGGAAAAAGATATTTTAGAAATGTCCGTGGTGGGGCTAAGAAATACTTGCTAAAGACTTTTCCTCTGACAAATCGGCTCTCATCTAAGGGACCTACTTGTGTTGTTTGCCAGTTATAATCTAGTAAATATTTAACTTGCTAAATAAGACACTTAGGGCTGCGTGATTTATAAGTGGGTGTAGCCCTTACTTTGGCATTTATTGTGGCCCTTTGTTCTGGACAAAGCCTAACTAAATTAGTGGGTGAGGTAAAGATTATGGTGATTTACTGTAATTTCTGGACAGATAAAAATGCTAGGCAGGTGCTAAAGATTGCTTTTAACAAAAAGTATAAACTTTCATATCAAACTATTTTAAATAAAATAAGTGTGTTGACAATCATCAGGGAAAATCACAGCAAATGCATTCTAAGATTGAACTTCTGGAATCAGGAATGCTAACTTTTCTTGGAGGTACTCTGAGAGTGCTATATTGGATGTGGAATCAATACATGTTTTGTTTCATGCAAAATTGCTTTGAAAGCAATAATTTCATGACATCTGTTCGATTTCCCTGTGTCAAGTTTCATGACACCTTGATTTATCGATGTAGTGGTGTGTGAAGAATGGTAGGAAACGTGGCTCTGTATTTGACAGTATGCCATACTTGCTCCCTGGGCCATATCTCAGACTGTGCAGGATTCAACATACGTGATGCAGAGAAAGTCTGCATCTGCAAAGTATCTGGCTAAAAGAATATGCAGTCTCAAATGTTCAAGTTGTGTATTAGACAAATTTAAAAATCTGGAAAAGCCGCTTCTCTAAGCAGATACATGAGGAACAAAGAGTTAAGGAAGCAGGGAGGTTGGGAACAGGTCAGAAATGTGAGGGGCCGTTGCCACCTTCAGTGGAAGTTTCAGGAGCTGGGGAATCTGGCCCGTAAATCTCTGAACTGTCATAGAAAGACCTGGTCTTTTTAGTTCTTTCCATTTTGGCAATGTGAGATCTCTTTGAGACATGGAAGTATTCAAAGGCCAGGTGGGATATTGTTCTGTGTTTTGTCATATAAGTAAAGGTAGGTTGGCACAGGCACAGAAACACCGGCTGTGTGGCAGTCTGGGTCCCAGTCTACGACACTTGTGCTGGCTGATACAAGCTTTGTTCTGCGGGCAGTGTACCCCATTTCCCCGAGGCGGCTCCTGCTGCGCAAGATTACCAGCTATAAATAAGTTCTGCTCTTTACTGATGGGGAGATCTCCTGACTTATGAGACTCACTAGTCCCAGCGTTTTGGCCTCCTACCAGCAGAGCTGACGGCTGGTGGACTGTGTCATGGTACCACCTGCTAGCCTTCCTTCTTGACTCATGGTCCCATCTTTTGGGGAGGTAAACATAAATGAACTGGAAAATATGATTTTGTAGCTGTCCTTTCCACACTTGGCCAAGTAAAACTCCTAAAAATCCTTTGCTTCTTCTCCATATATTGCCCTAGTTATCTGTCTTCAGGAAATGATAAGAAAAATATGATAAATACTAGTGAGGAAATAATTGTAAAGGAGATTAAAAAAATAATCTTTAATGACCCTGACTTGAATATCAACTCCTTTATGCAAGATTTGCATCTTTAGATTGCATAGGAACCCAAATGTTGCCATTTTAAAAATATTTCCTTTAAAAAGAATTCTTTACATCAGAATCTTTCCAGAATGTCTGTAGCGTACCTGGCTGCGGTGTGGATCAGGCCTTGATAAAATAGCTCCTGGGAGCTGCATGTTAAGTATCTTGCTGACAAGGTCCAGTGCGATAAAATCTCCTTCTTACGGGATCTCTGGCGTTGCAGGGACTTGCACAGATTCCCCGCGGCGTGTAGCCAGGGGTCGTGGGATGGGGTGCAGGGGAGGGTGAGGGCTGGGGGCTCTGCTGAGCGCAGTGCACGGGGCAGCAGGGCCGCGACACCTTGCCCTCGTCCTCGGGTAACGGCAGAATGGCTTGCGGGAAGGCAGCAAGCAAAGGCGGCGAGCACTGCTTCAGTATCAGATAAGAAAGAAAACCAGAGGCAATCCCAAATCCCCACTGCTGCTCATTTTCTTGACACCTCAGAACGGCAACTACCAGCAGGAACAGAGCACCAAATCTCAAGCTTGATTATTTACTGTTTAATGCCTCAGGACACAATTATTTTAGAGCGATGTTTTGCGCTTCTTACTCGGACAGAAACAATACAGCTTGTTTTTTAATATTTCTTTTGTATTGTCTTTTATGATCTCTAAAAACATACAATGGGATTATTTTGTGCTATGGGCCTGTCGCCCTTTAAAAAGGGTGTCAGAAGTGTAATTATGATATTATAATTATAAAATTTATATGCATCCCCTCTACATATATTTAATAAAGACTTACTGTGTGCCATGTTCAAGCATTACTCACAAAGGTTTAACAGTGGTCTACTGTGAATGTTTCAGTCAAATTCGGGTAAACCTGTACCTGAATAGTAACACTAAAAGCAGGATGGGAATGTTATGAATGTACACAAATATTCAGAAAAGACTGGACAAAACAGAGAGGTACCTGCCAGACTGTGACCGGTAAGAAAATCTCCCTTCCTTCCTAACAGAAAAATTCTCATGAAAGCATTGTCTGGGTCTATGTGGTGCAAAAGACGGGAACATGCAGTTTGAGCTCTGAAGGCTTTATTTTGGACATTCAGAAATACGCGTAGATGTACATTAAGGACCACCAGCCACGTTGGCTTTAGTTTATAGAGACTTTCGTCTTCTTATAGTAGTGTCTGTAGCTTGAAATTATCCTAGTATTCTTTGTTGTACTACAGAAACTTTGTCTGTCTGTAGAGATAATTTTGTCCCCAGAACTGCTACATGTATTATAGCTGTGATGATACTTTCTTGGTCACTTTCTTTTGAGTCTTGTTGCTACTGAATTTTAACCCAAAACAACTTTAAAGCAAAAGAATGACTTTTCCTCCTCTGTTAAGACAGCATCTTTCTTACTGTTGCTCAGTTTAACCAGATGAGAGAAGCAGTAGCATGGTGGGTTGGCAACTGAAGAGCTCAGGGCAGCTGGTGGATTTATGCTTCATTATTTTTTGTTCAGCTGATCAGATATGAGAGGCAGTAGCAAAGTGTGTGAAGTCTCAACTTTTCTACATAGTTCTTATCAAGTGCCACCTAAGCCAGTCAAGAGCTGTACGTACTTAGAATTCCTTAAAATTGAGGTGGTTTATGGAGATGTTGAAACGCAGATTTACAGCTTGACTTGAAGCCTCTACAGATTTGCACATACCACCCATGAGCATTAAGAACTGATCCATTGCCATGGATAAAAATTGTGTTTCATTTGGCATCGGATCACCTTCCAGATTAGTAGTCTTGAGATGAATTTAAATGATATGTTTAATAAAATATTGTTCAATTTGGCATTGTATGAAAGTGACCCACCTTCACTGTGTCATTTCCTAGGCATCATTTTCCTACACAAAGGACTGCCAAACTTCCACCTGAAACACTAAAGTGCCACTCCGATTGAATTTGATTCCTGGCATTAGAAATCTGGGCTAATTTAGTTGCCCGCTTTTTAAGCGTGTTGTAAACATTTCCAGACAAATATGTACAATTGTTAATGTCTTCCAGCCCCTCACAGAGTCCTAGAAATAGATTGCTTTGAAGTTTTGTTACTATATTTAATTTCTGTCTGGATAAAAATAATTTTATTTCTATTTAGGCTTGTCAAAATAGGTTTGGTTAATTTTGTGTGACAAAGCCTGGATACAGAAAAGCTGAGAGAGTCAAAGGTCTTAAGCCTGTAAAAAAAATCCTGATCTTTTTTCCGTCATTTGAATGTCACTGGAGCAAGATCCAAGACACTGGAGGAGATGTTCCTTTTGGTGCTGTGGCTTGTGCTGCATAGCTGCTCTCATTCACTTAAAATTTAAAAGCAAATTTTACTCTTAGAGGAAGTAAAATTACTTCAAATTGCCTCATTCCATTATCTCTAATTTAAAAAATTGCCTGCCCATCTCTTTGTCTTTCACATAGCATCGCCTCACTTTGGAAGATGCATCCTGATTCTGCTTTTCAGGGTGTGTTTCTGGGCATAGCACAGAATGTATTTTATTCCTCTGTATATTCTGCTGTTAGGGTCTCATACAGAAGAACTCACAGTATGTCTAGATTAGTGGGTTAGTTCAGATCAGGAAGGTGCTTTTGAAGCCGATCTGCTTGTCCCTGCTAAATGTGCCTTGATTCACATCGTGGAGCAATCTTGGGGTGCTTTATTGGATCCCATTTGGATGAAACTGAAGAGGCCGATGTGTTCCAAGAGCACATTCAATGCTTGCCAACTGCATTCAGCCCCTAATGGGACCTGATTAGTTCTTGTCTGAGGTGAACCCCCATGAAACATGCATAGTGGGGATGTCAGGTCGTCAGCACCCACTGTTCCATTCCACAGCTCTGTTTGTAGTGAACCCCAGGCCTCGCTGACATGTACGTGGCCTCTGTCTCGTTAGTATAAGTCCTTTTAGCAGAGGTGGTATCTGCCTCTTTGGCCTTGGAAGTCCTTGTGGAAATGTCTCTTAACAATTATGTTTCCGTGAGACCGCACATGCACTTCCTCTATTTTAGGAGGGAAGGAGGAAGGAAATCGGTTCTTTGCCAGAGCCCGGTCTGAGGTTTTACTCAATATGTGGCAGATTGCTTAGTGCTGGAGTTCTGCTTTGGCTAAACTAGAGAAGCTGGAATCAACTGTGTTTGGGTTCAAATAGCCCCAGAGTATTGCCCAGGTACTATCTGGAGCTTAACTTCAGGCTTGCCCCTTCTACAAAAGTAGGGGAGTGGAGAGGGACACAAAGGGAGGTTTGCCAGTTAGCAACAAGGAAGTGCCAAAGTGGAGCATTCTTTCCTTACGCCGTATAAATAACCATTTCTGGAATCTTCTGGGACACATTTTCATTTCCATTTTCTTTCTTGCCTTCCCAAAAACCTCCTCCCAAAAATGAAGTGAGAGAGGCTGACCTTCAGATGTCATGTTTCTTCATGTGGTATCTTTTTTGCGAAAGCTTGACTCTGGAGAGACTAAAAGAAAAATAAATTTCAGTAATGATGAACTAATGCGGTCCTAATGGAATGCTCCTAGACTGACTGGGATTTAATGGCATGGCAGTATAGCAAATTTCTGGATTTTAATGAGATAAGCAAAAAACCTGCCCTTTACATCATCCTATTAATAGGCTGAACTTGATTAAATCAGAACAGAAGCAGTTTGCAGACAGAGGCAGGTACACTGTGAAAACACTGAATTCAACATCAGTGACATAGCAAAGATTTTTAGGTATAAATCACAGCCATAGGAACCTAAAAAAATTAAATTTGGAGAGCTGCACACATTAGCAGATTGGATCGTTGATGCTTCTTCAAGACCTCTTTTTTCCCTCTTTCTTTTTACTGCTCTGTAAAAGCTTTGAGTTCTCTACAGGTTGCAATGAACTCTGTAACAGAAAGTGCTTAAATGTCAAATCTGAATAGTTTGAGATGAACTCTCGTCAGTGAGATGGGAATATTTGGTGCTGATAGGACAGTTCAGAGCAGTTTTGAGGTGATCCTGATTTTCTGATTTCTACCATGATTTGGCACTTGTAATTCTATACTATGGCTGAAGCTGGCATTCACTGATATATCTGAGGTTGATGTGTCTCTAGCACGTAAGAAAAGGAAGTGATCTTCCTTAAGATTTTGGGCAATTATTCTGTGGAATTTAGGTAACCCATGGTAAAAGTGTTCTCCAGTTAGAAGTTCAGTCCAAGCAAATGGCTTGAGCTGAACTCACAAAATACTTGATGTGCTTTTCAGATATGAAACATGCTAGTAATTTTTGTTCCTCACTGGAACTCAGAGGCAGGAAATAAACTTCAAAGAGATGTTAGTGTAGCAGAGTGTTATTAACTCCTCTTTGCAGTTGGATGAAGCCTTGAAGAACTTGGGATAGAACTGAGGTGTCTTAATGAAACAGCATTTTTTTAATTGTTTTATGTACCAAGCTAATAGCTGCTTCCAAATTTTGCTTCATTAACTGGGAAGCATTAAAAGCTCAAAACCACTGTGAAGGATGTGTTAATCAAGAATATTAATGAAATGTGCTGACCTCCAGTTATATGTTCCCATGCACAAAAATAAGGACTCTGTAATTGAGACCCATTAAGTATTGTGGCTATATTGGCTGAGTTAGCAGCCTCAGGTGCTGGCTGGCATTCAATATTGCCAATTTTTTGCTCTGTTAGCTATACAAATGGGGGGGAAAAAAGAGAGCCTTAACAGCAATCCAGCCTTTACTAAAGGGAAGGTGCTTAAGATGCAAATGAAAAGGTCTCCTATCCCCTCTTTCAATATATATAGTGAGTGTGTTCAGTCTGTCCTCGCTTTCCTCCTGTTAAAAGAAATTTATTATTTGAGACTGAGCTGTGCAGATTTCTGTGCTGCTCAGTGGTTGTGCTACAATACAAAGATCATATATCTCATTCCCATGTAAGGACACCTCTTTCTTTCTGTTGTAGAAACTCATTAATTTTAATACACACCAGTGAAGCAGCTGAGTGGGCTTTGAGGTCTCCTTCATAGCAGCATGTTGTGTTGCTTCTGCACCACTGACTTCATTATTCTTTTATTAAGAAAGCAAGGAGGAATACAGTGTGTACAGTCCTACTGCTATCTTGCTCAGATATCACGGGGCATCAGCGCTCTCCAGAAACATAGAGAGCCTGCTTGAAAAATGAAATGAAGGATTCTTTGTTTTCTTTAATCCATGAGTGAGGAATGTGCAGCACATATTTCTACATGATTTGCAGCTTCTATGTTTCCTTCTTACTCTAAAGTTACGCAGATCAAGGCTAGGAAAATTGGCTGTGTAAGAAATAAATGCCAGTGATGTTATATAGGCCAATAAAGAACTTGTCTGCATTTCCTCTGCAAACAACTGTATGTAAGATATTTTCTCAAGCCTCCAATATTTGACTGTGCTGACGTGAGTATTTTTACAGAGGTATGCATTTGCTTTCTGTGCTGCTGCTTTAGGATTGTGACTTCTTTCAAGCCTTGGGAGTCCAGTTCCATTTCTGCCAGTTCCTAAACAGGTCTGAACGTCTCAGCCCAGTTCTGTCAGGATGCACGAGGGAGGCATTCATCTAGTACTCAGGTCAGTGAAGATTTTTAGGGGAGGCACGCAGTGATGCTCAAGACCTGTGTGTATTGATTCCGGTCCAATTCAGATTTGAATTCAGAATGGTGGTTTGATCCAGCTGTCACATCCCCCAGCCTCTTTGTCCCACCTCTGTTCTATCAATACAAAAATAAATAGCAAATAGAGAATCTGTACATTTCAGCGCACTGTCATTTGAAGTTATTACTCAGGCAGTATACATGGTCATTTCTGCCGATCCAATATTAGCCCTGTTTTTACTTTGTTCGTTAAAGAAGTCCGTATTTAATTTCAGTTTTGATTCTGCAAAATTTCTCAGGACTCAGATGTGGGGATTAAATCCAAGCAGTTGTTCTTAAACTTTCTAAACCCAAGTCTCTCTTCTCTTCTCTTCTCTTCTCTTCTCTTCTCTTCTCTTCTCTTCTCTTCTCTTCTCTTCTCTTCTCTTCTCTTCTCTTCTCTTCTCTTCTCTTCTCTTCTCTTCTCTTCTCTTCTCTTCTCTTCTCTTCTCTTCTCTTCTCTTCTCTTCTCTTCCCTTCTCTTCCCTCTCCTCTCCTCTCCTCTCCTCTCCTCTCCTCTCCTCTTTTTAGGTTTGTCTCTCCTTACTATCCCTACGTAAATATGCCCTTTTTGTCTGGTTTGCACCAAGACTTTTTAATTCTAGTTTATACACCCAAAAGTCTCCTTTGTATGCAGTAATTCCCGTACTCTGAAAAATGTGCATCCCAAGCTCTAGCAGAGCCTTACCCAACCTACCTGTCCTGGGNTTTCTTCCCTACATTTTTCTGGTTTGCCTCTCTCCTCTCCTCTCCTCTCCTCTCCTCTTTTTAGGTTTGTCTCTCCTTACTATCCCTACGTAAATATGCCCTTTTTGTCTGGTTTGCACCAAGACTTTTTAATTCTAGTTTATACACCCAAAAGTCTCCTTTGTATGCAGTAATTCCCGTACTCTGAAAAATGTGCATCCCAAGCTCTAGCAGAGCCTTACCCAACCTACCTGTCCTGGGCAAGCGTTCAGGAAAAAGAATGAAGGAAAGCATATTGGAATGTCTCCCGGTTACGCCATGCTGTTGTCTGCCTGTGGTGATCGATTAGTGTCCTGTCAAGAACTGCCCACATTAACTGATGTGCTGTGTGATAGAGGGTATCTGCTGTGTTTGCTGATTTGCAGTCCACGTACAACAGAAATGTTCTCTGTAGTGTCTTTCTGTTCTGCAGTGGGAACTGGGGTGTGGCTGGGCAGCAGAGAGGAAGGCAACCTTACTTTCTTGTCCTTGTTACTTATATAACAGGTTGGGTGAATCCTTTGGCAGGCAGACAAAGCAGCTGAGCATGTTTTGCTAAGCAGACTCGTCTGGTATGCGCAGAGACTAGAGGGCTCCTGTGAAGAACAGAGAGTAGACAAAAACCCAAGCACTGAAAATTCTGAAAGAAAAAAGACCTTCCTGAGGACCCGGAGTGGTGTGCTGCAACCTAAAGATGAAGCAAAGTTTATTGTATGTGTTGTTCTCCCCCAAGTCTGCATTAGTGTCAGTGCTTTCATGGTTCCCTGAGAGTTTTATCAGCTGTCAGAAATCCAACTTTTAGCCAGAACAATGTTTCTGAATCTTTACACAGTACTCTGGCTGCCATTCGAATGGGAAGGAGGTGAAGGTTGTGATCTCTTGGAAGCAGTGTGGTCTTAGATGAGTGTAACCTGATTGGAAAAATTCTCTCACCTTTTATCCTTGCCCCATCAGGCAGAAAATAATATTTGCCCCAGAGTAAGTAAACAACCTGCTTGTGTTTGTGTTAATCACTGGAGGAGTTGGTAACACCCCAAGATTTACTGTAGGAGGAAAGGTGTTTTCCACGACCAGATGTCTGTGTTCCCTGGTTAGAAGGACATAGCCAGGGCCCTGGTGGCTGGCATGCTAAAGGTAACTGGCGTGCTATCAAGAAAGCTCTGGTGGATGATTGAGGAGGGTTGGAATCAGAATAGTAGGTCTGGGTATGAAAAGACACATAAATCAACATCCTCCCTCTTCTACTGAGTGCTCAGATAGGCAAAGGGAGCTGGATGCCTGGCCAAGAGGCCGAGTAAATACTCTGGGAACGTGGTGGCTGGTGAGAGAGGCTTGCTGCTTGGACAAAGGGAAATCCTTACTGTGAAAAATCCACAAAAGGCATTGAAGCTTTCTACCCAGAGGAAAACACAGGCCTGGAGATAACTGAGATTTAGAAAATGTCAGGTTTTATGAGAAGAGCCAGATGATGGCAGCATAGAATGCAAGAGAAGACTGAGAAAATTCCTGGGTTAAGTAGCAAGAGATCTGCCCTTGAAAACTGAGTCAGAGTTCAGCCTTTCCATCTCAACCTCCACTTCAGCAGTGGCTTTTGAAATATAGGTTTATGGTTCTGGGAGGAAGGGGAGAAAACAATGATTTTGTTCTGTGTACATGTGTTGATCTTTCATAAGCTATGCAATAAATCAGCTCAGAAGTTTTTCTGTGTAGCAACAGAGATAAACAATTCTGCTTCATCCTTTCAGGCCCAGAAGTCTTGTATTTTCTCCTCAGCTGTATAAATTCTTCTAGCAAGTCCTACCTTCTACAAATAATACCTTCCTAATTCTTGTCATCAAAAACCTGATCTGTAACTACTGCAGCCTCCAATTCAGAATTCAGAATTCAGAATATACCTTTGGATATGATGGAAAATACAAGCCATGTGCATGTTAGTTTTTCAGAAGAAAAGCTTGACTGATGTCTGAATCAAAGATGATTGACTTGGGCACCTAAGAAACTGCTGTCTTTTTGTTGCGTGATAAAGAAGTGCTGTCTCTGTGGCAAAATACCAGCCTATGTCTTCCTGGTATTGGCAAAGGACAAGATGATCGCTGTGCAGGGGCTGTTTTCGCTAGATCTACTGGTTTGTCTTGGTCACTAGAGCGGGGAGTTGGGTTTTAACACAACCCTTCAGAATTGCTTCTGCAGAGGTAGCCATACAGTCCCGGGGGAAGCAAGCATGTGGCAGAGCACCTTCAGGACACATACCACTATGAGATAGGAAGGGGAGACGGTGAAGCAACGCAAGGTCACAGCACATTCACAGCCACTGTGGATATGCTTCACCTCTACACTGGTACCATTTGGAAGTAGGACTTCCAAGCTGCTCCAATGGTTTTATTTAATACGTATTCACAATGTTCCCCTCGCAAGCTTATAGAAATAGTTTCCTGGATAAGCAAAAGATAAGTGGCTGTAATGCACTTGAACATGGAATGCTGTTCTGCCAACAGAGACTACTGAATTAATGCTCGTTACATCTGCAAACTCCTTAATATCCTTCAGGTTTACTTTGAAATCCCAAGGACATGGGTACTTTACACTACTGAACGCTTAGAGAAAGAAGAGACGCTGCAAAGAGGAACTGGGACTGTACCAGCTTCTGAGTTTCTGGGTGGGATGGGAATGCAATACGTTTTAAGTTCAACTGTTTTCTGGAATGGCAGACTCTCATTGCTGTTGTGACAGGCTCTGTCCCTACCAATCGCAGTTATTGTACAGTTGGCCCTAGTTTGTAGAGCAGAACCGACTCTCTTGCCTGCACTTCCTGCACCTGAAAAAGAGTTGGCCTCCTATAAACAGCAAGAATTGTCAAGCCCTGCTTCACTGGGCTACTTTGAAAAAATCAAGGACAATAATATTTTTCCTTGTATTTGTGTAAGCACCATCCCCGGGACTGCGCTCATTGCGAGTTTCTACCCCAGCAGCTGCATGTGCAAAGGTGAGATTCTGGCTTATTCTGGTTCTATTAGTTGTGATAGTAAATAAGGGCATTGGAGCCAGGAAAAAAGAGGATATTTCCTTGTGAAACCTCCCCAGGGCAGCTCACTGTTATGGCAAGAGAGCAGGCCTCAGAAGAAAGTTGGCTCTCCTTTCCATTCCTGAGAGATCTTGCAAATAGTGGATGTCTGATGGGTTCCTCTGGCTGGTAAAAGCAAATTCAAACCATTCCGTAGCAGCAGTAAGGGGTGTCTGGAATTCCCATGAGCAAAGCAGCGAAGCCCTCATCAGGCATATGTGCAATAAAACAGGAAGGGGAAAATACCTTAAGGGATCTGGGGGGAGTAAGATACCTGATGCTACTTACTGTCCAATGCAAACTAAAATCCTTGCCAATGGGGACAAATTGCTTAATAACCATGCAGCACTTTGAAGATCTAAAATATGGTAACTGCTGTTATTATTATTTTTACTACAGAAGCTAAGATTGCTCTTCTAAATAGATATACTGGAGTTTTATCTTCAAAATATTGTATTAAAAAAAGCCTGTGTGAATTTTTTCTGAAAAGGAATGAATTATACGGTACATTTATCAACAAAATAATAAAGGATTCCCAGTTAGGCCCTCCACTTTGTATAGGCTTGGAGGAAAGGGATTTCTGAGTCAACATGTGGTGCCATTAAACATATTTAAAGGTACTTTAATAATAGTCTTTTCACATCCTTTTAGTGCATATGACTCTCACTTTAAAAATAAAAAAATGCAAATTGATCCTGGGGGTTGAATGCATTCATGCTATTCTGCACCTCTGACTGTAAATACTACAATCAGGAGGGTGAACAAAACACGACCATGAAAATGGGCATCGTAATTGTGGCGTGATACTGCTAGTGCACATTTTCCAGGAATGCTAATTAGGTGCGTGACGGGGGTAAGCAGACAGAACCTCAGTACATGGCTGCGCTGCTCCCCCTTGGAGATCTGCCTTTCTATTAATGAAATCTTTGGTGTCTTTGCTACCCCATAATTTTCAAGACAGCCACGTACTGGTGTGTCTGCTGTACAGTCTCTGCTGTTATTCCTTTGGAGCTAACAGGAATATCCTGTCACTGTATCTTCTCACAGTCAATCTTAAGGGTTTGAACAGCTCCAAGAAAACACTCTGCTCCTAATTAACAGCTAGCTTAATACAGAGAAGCTTTGCAGCTGTCACAGGGCTGTGCTGCAAATGTTGTGCTCTTGGTTGCAAAAGGCTACAACACTGGAATGAGGACAAGACCTGCTGGTCGTTTACTATAGAATCAGTAACGTTGTCTTTACATCTTCACCTTTTCTGGGATAGGAAGGACCACTGTGGCTAGGTTATGAGGATAAACGTGATACTAAGACCACTGGGACTTTGTGTGACCAGGCCTGGATTACTGTGGGTGGACAGCAACTCTTAGAAAGAGAAAAACAAATGGTAGGAGCTGGCAGCTGGACTTCCTCGGTTCTTTGAAAATCCTCATCTTAAAAATCTCTTTAGATAAAAACTACATTTCCAGTTTCATTTTAAGCTCAGTGAATGATTTTGTAGTAAGTTCTTCTGGGAACTCTATAAATATGCAGCATAAATTAAATTACGTTGTATACCTACCTAATATTCATTTGATTTGTTGAACAGCATTTAGAATTGCCTTCTTACAGCACAGAAACGTAATACGAATACATCTACAGGAGATAAGACACGTTCTGAGCTGAAATGAAGTGTCAGTCTGGAAGTGGTAGAATGGTAACCGAAGAAGGTAACATTTTCAAGTAATAGACCTCGCTAAAGCAATTTTATGTTGTTTCATTTGAAAATTGAATACTGACTTTGCTGACTCTGATGTATATTGCACTCTGTCACGTGTTCTTTCTCCTACTGTTCATTTTTCCCAAGACGGATAGAAAGAAAATGTTATTGTATTTGAAACAACTGCTTTTTCTTGATTATTCTAACTTATGTAGTGATATACATGACAGTATCAGAAACCATCCAAAGCCTCCCACACTGCCTCCTAATAACAAATACAAAAAATAGTATAAATTTTCTTGGCCACATTACCTTTTGGGACGTTGAGATTAAAATGATGTATACACATTTACTGTACATATGCACAGCAAGTCTGCAAAACTAATATAAGTTATCCACTTAGTCTTGAGTTCTGTTTTCAATGTCTATATTTGCAGATTATTTTAACAGAGTTGCATTTATCAAAAGGAAGAAACTAGTTTTAATGAATTATTACTTCACGTCTAGGTTGAAACTGTGTAGACTGCAACTGATTTGTAACTATAATTTGTCTGCCTATGTTCCTCTCATGATTTCAGTTTGCTATGGCTTTATTCTTCACAACTCATTACGATTTGTTTCATAGCATTACTGTGTGCTATTATGTATTTGCCAAGTTTTACCCCAAAGGTATTTGCATTTCAGTTCTGAGTGAAATTCCTCCTATGCAGTAGGTGATTTGCAAGGTGCTTTGTGATATTTGTTGATAAAAGGTGCCCTGTAAATTATCTATACTACCATATGGCCTCTTCACGTTCCCGATTCAAATCCACTGGGAGAAATCTCTCGGCAACATCTACGGAAGCACATCTGGTCCGCCCGCAGCCCATGACAGAATATTCTTTTGGATTAGTCCTTCTGTGGAAGTTCAAATGTATTAGGCATAAGAAGAAGAAACAAAGCTTCTCAAAAATGAAAACCACTCTACAAAGTGTTTGAGATATGCCAAAAGATGCTCTCAGTAAAGACGAGCATAACAGATTTTAAATTGTCTTGGTCAGAGTGAAAATCACTTGTAAGGGCACTGCTTGCGAACCGTCTGGACTTTGAGGTCAGTACTTTGCTGCAGAAATGCTTCAGACCCTGCCTATTCAAGCACAATATGCTGGATTTTACTAAGTTCTCCTTTTCCCCTGTTGCTGACCACTGGTGTGCTGATATGAAAGTAAACGATGACAGTTGGTGCAGCTATGTTCTGTGTTGCTTTCAGATGAGGGAAACGAGTAGTCTTACCCGTGGGATATGCTGATTGTCATGCCTGCAATGCAGGCAGAGTTTCCTTCTACTGCTTACAGAAAAGCATGCCAAATTTGTGTCAGAGATTCTTTCCATTGCAGCCTCTTGCAATCTGAAAACATTTTCAAAATAAAGATGACAATGCCAGCGAGAGTGAACTTTGACAGCAGTATTATGCAACGTGTGGGAGGGAGCACTCAATCTGCAAACTTTGAAAGAAAATCTAATTCCACCTCCAGTCCTGCAAGATGTGGTACTGGACCAAGGACTTTCAGTACAAGTAGCAACAGCGTACAGTCTAATTCATGCACGGTGAGAATAATCCCTTCTCGTGCATGCAATATTGATACTCCAGGCTTTTTTCCATCTGTTGTCACGTATGCTTAAAGTGTAACCTCTTTGAGGCAGAAAGTCACTTTATTGTTTCGTGCATTTACTGTGCCTAGCACAGTCAGACACTGTTAGGGGGATATAATCACTACTGTAGTACAAATAACACTTTATTTTTTTTTTCCTTTTGGAGAAGTCGCAGGAACAAAGGAATAATAATGTCACTCCTAGGTGTATAAACTACTTCCTAAAAATAGATGTATTTTTTATAACTGAATGCAGATATAAAAGTTACCTCATTACTTTGCTTTAATGAAGGTCCAGATTTTCACATAATATACCTTGTGGAAACCTACTGACAAAGGTAGCAAACAGCAGCAGAAGAGGAGACTTTCTGTACTGGTAAGAAGATAAAAACAATAATCATGGTACCTATGATCAAGGTAGGAAAAGGAAACTGGGCTCCCTGACGGCTCTTGGCTCTGAGGGCACATGCCATCACTGTGATTGCTAAAGTGCGAGCTCTCAAAACTGTCACCTTTGCCCAGGCAGAAGCGTCCACTTCTTTGTCCCCAAGCACTAAGAAGCTGGACTGCATTTCTACAGCTGTGTCAGGAGGAGCATTCCCATTTGTAATCCTGCTCCAGTAAAGAAGGCGACTCACATGATTATATCAATGTCGGTCTACAGTGTTTCAGGTGAAATTTTTGTCAGTCAGATGTATTAATGACTGGAAGGAGTGAGGAAAGGGGTGATGGACTTTCCATTGCTTCAAGTAAAAAATGGGTGGTTGTTGGTTCTGAAGAAGTTCTACAGGCTTCTAAATATAAAGAGGACTTAATGACCCTTTGTGGACCTTGTGAGTTAACCATATCAAAAATTTACCAGCGATTAAGAAGTAGGTGTACAAAAGGAAGATTCTGTCTCTATATAGCAAATTCTGGAAGAAAATTTGATCTGAGGCTGCCTTTTCGTTTCCTCTTGGCGCACTGAGTATCCTCAACAATTAATTCCAAGCTGTTATTTTTTAGCTTATTGATAGGTCATACATAAGAAATAGATTAGACTCATGTTTGTGTATTCACTTACCCTTTATTGTCCTGCTAACAACCCTGCACTTTGCGAAGTGAGCAGCGAGCGTGTTCCCAGCAGCGTGTGCTGGAGAAGCCGCGGGCGGAGGCCACCATCCTGTTTGCTGCTCTGTTGAAGTATGTTTTTGTTTGGCTGATCTGAGGGGGAGAATTACATTATTCATTGGGAGAAGCTAATACAGGTCTTCACATCTTTTGGGTGATGAACATCTCTTTCAAACATATTTCATAAAATATTCCCTATTGGTAAAATTGCTTTTGCAAAGAGAGACTGCTCGAAGGAGTTCGGAAGGCAGTTGGGAAATGAAATTTACCTCCAGGAAAACTTTCAAGTGATTTTCTATTTTTTTTTTCTTTTTTAAAGAATTCTTTTCATCCTGAATTAAGATAAAATGCCAACAGTTTGCAGTCTCTTTTGGGGTAAAACTATGTTTCAGGAGAACCAGGTTGGAAATTTCAGTTGACCTTTAGCTGCTACCAGGCAACACAGCCGCCTCTTGGGAACGGCTGTATTTCTCAAACCCCGTTCAGTTCTCTCATGCAAGCGCTTTTTAGCTGATGGTGTGTTTCTCTCATTGTAATTTTGATGAGCTCAGATAGTTAGCCAGGCATGGATGTGATTACAGACGAAGATTGCAATGACTCATTTCACTAAGGAGAATTCCATTTCAACTTGCTCAGACCATAAGGGATGACACAAATTTCAGACAACTGCTAAAAAGAAGTCCCTTCTGCGAGTGGGGAAAACCACTCATCGAGGTGGTTTTCAATGAGCAAAACCAGCAAGCTGTTGTCATTCTTAACGCACCGTGAGTTTCACTTCATTGGATCCCAGAAAATGTCCTGAATTTTTCCTTATTGGGTTTCTCCGTACTGGGTGCCTGCGGCGAGGTGCTGGCGGCGGGGGCTGCGGGGGGCACAGCCCACGCAGGGCACAGCCCAGCCTCTCGGGGAAGGCTGGTGTGCCTGTACGAAAGCACCTTTAAGAAAGGTCAAAATGCCACAAAGGTGGTGAGCAGTGAGGAAAAAAAGTGTGAGAAACAGCCCTGCGACCCCCAGGGTTGGAGAAGGAGGGGGAGGAGGAGGCGCTCCGGGCGCCGGAGCAGAGGTCCATGATGTGAAAGGGATGAGAGCGCCCTAACACAAGCCAGCAGGTTCCCTCGCATCTCTCCAATGAAGTGATGCAAATGTCTTTCTAGCGTTTGCTGGTTACAAGCCATGGCAAAAAATATCTCAGGTAGGGGAGAGCACATGTCTGTCTGAGGGAAATGATAATGTAAACTTTTGCTTAATCTTTTCATCTGGGTGTTCGTTTTTTAGATCTTCCAAAACAAGAAAGAAGAGTAGTTGCTTAGGAGACAGAAAATGTACAAGTATTAGTGTTTAATTCTCTAAATGGGTCATTCACTTTTTGGTCATGATGCTTAAAGCACTTGACTGGAGTCTGAAGAGATGGAAAACCTGACCATCCAATGCCACCAGGCATTGCAACAAAATCTCTGCGGGGAGTTCTTCCAGAAGGTGAATTACACTGCCAGTCAGGCTGCAGAGAGCAAGAGCGCAGCCACAGACCACAGTCCTCAATGAAAAAGCAAATCAGTGCCCTGTGCTAGAAACAAGGTAGGTTCCTTAGTTACAGTTTCTGGTCACTGGGCTGAGTACAGATAGCCCTCTCAGCCCTCTCTTATTCTGTTTTCTTTTCCAAAGACAGCACGATATTTAATTAGCTACAGTTTGTTTCTTTTTATAGTGAAAACAAATATTTGCAATCTACTTTGTGCAGTACAACATGTTATGTCTGATGCAGCCTTACGGAACGTGAGCTCAAATGGATTTTTAAAATTTGCACAAGTAGAATTGGTTTTTCTGTTATTTCTCCGGACGACTGGTACTCTCTTGCACACACACACACACGCACACACACACAGAGGCATATTGATGGTTTCTGCTGTACTAAGTACACTGCTGGAAAATGCAGAAATTTATTTTTGAATTTGTGACATGTACTTTGCTGCTTTTCTTTAAGCAGCTTAAAATCCTGTCTGGAAGGTCAGGTAACTTATGCTGGCTGCATCCTGGGCAAAAAGAGCAAGTCTTCTAACGGTATCGCAGTGGGATGACTGGGACTGCCAAGCAGCACGTCTTTCTGGAAAATTTGCTCAGACACTTAACGGTTATATGAAGCCATTTAGTGATTATGTAGAAGTAATCTCTTCTATAGAATTCCTCACACTTGTTACAAGACCACTGAAATATCTTCCTCCTTCAGGTTCACTTCTGTCTTCCCCCATTATGGGTTGACGGAAAGAGTTTGTGAGGCTATAGAAACTATTTTGTGTGATGTTAGTGAAAGGGAGCCGATACAAGTTCTGCAAGGAATTTGCTGCACGCTGCTTAAATGAGGGAGGACCGTGAGCGGCCCACAGCAAAAACCGGTCAAAGCCAAGACACATGTACCAACCAGTCCTATCTGTTAAGGCAATTATCTGTGTTTTCTAATGCCAGAGGTTTTCTTTTACTCAGATAAGTGCTGAGTGCTTTAAGTGCTTGTTGAGTATGCAAGATGGATAGGCAGAGGTTGATAACTTACCATAGACAGACCAGTTGGTTGGAAAAAGGTTTCGGACACAGAAAAGCCATTAAGGACCATGTGTCTTGAAAACCTGTCTTTTTTTTCCAGCTGTATCTTTTGGTTTGGTGAAAGAACTCAGCTCTGCTTATCAGCAACCCCAAGACGTGAAGCAGCATGCCTGGGAGCTATGTCCGAAGCCTTTGCCACCTCCCTTGCTTGGCTCCAACTCTGTTTGGGCTTTGGGGCAAAAAACTTTGGAGCACCACAGCAGGTAAAAGGAGAGGTGTTACGCAAAGAGCTCTTGGGGAATTTCTTCCATTCTGCAGCTTCTGCAGAACTTAACACTGAGGCTGGTCCCCGAGGGGTCCGTTGGGTGGCCTCGAGGAGGGGCAGACCTGTGCTACCTCCAGCTGGCTTCAGGAAGATTGCTCTGACTCGCAGGCTGTTTGTGAGTTAGGCAGAGTTTGGCTATCTGCCTCTTCCTTGAGCACGTGGGGCAAACTGCTCGTGGGCTGGATGGCCCAGCCAAACAACTTTAAGCATGGTAGTGTTTTATAACCCAAAGTGCCACAAAAAATAAGATACTTTCTCACCTTGCAAGGCTTCCTGCTTATTTATTTACTTGCTTCTTTCCTGTCTGAAGTTAGAATATTAAAATCAATGTTGTTATTCACCTGAGTATATCCTGTTTGACACAAACAGGGACTGCAGAATCAGGTCCTCATCTGAGTTATTTAGAATATAAATTTGTATAAATAAGGAACTAAATCAATTACAGTCACTGGAGATGAACCAGAATCCTTTCTGTGTTTCAATGTAAACAGAGAGAAAGCTCTCTTCTTTAATTAGACTTTATAGCACCTACTTGTACCCTTGGCAATTTAACTGAACTTAACCAAACTGAGATCTTATCAGGTTTTAATTGTGTGGTTAGAGCATTATTAAAATAAGCCATCAAACGGCCCTGAAAACACAACTCTATGTACCCCAGTACCGGGGGTTCATAAAGACGTATAATGCCAAAATGCCTGAGCACAAATTACTCTGGGTTGGATGGATAAGTAGATAAAAGGTTGTCCTGTGGTAATACACAGTCACAAGAAATTGTTCTCTAAACATTCCGGTTTTAGTTTGCAGCTGACAGTTCATCTTCATCTGCAACCTACCCATTCTCACCAGGTTTTTGATCAGTCAAGGGCATTGCGTAACTGCGTCACGTAGCCCGGGGCGTTTTCACATGCCTCTGCAGGATAGACCAGTCTGATTGCAACTTGTAAATTCACAATTTAGGCAAATTATTGTGTAACTGCAGCAAGATGTCTAATGTCCCTTTGCCCAAAGCTGTCACACATGACTGGATTCTTGGTAAGTGCAAAGCAGTTAAGTTGAAGGCAATGGAAATTATGCTGCTGTACACTAGCTGAGAATCCAGGCCACAATGTATATGGAAATTGTAAAGCCCCTGCTCTGGTTTCTGGTATTTTCTAGAATTTTAGTGTTTTCTTCTTACTTATTCCTCTACAGTTACTTCTGTTTTCTGTTGTCTGGGGGAGAACAGGATTGAGCTTTTCTATCAGCTTGCATACATATATATACTTTAAAAAGTAACTCTTGCTCTCTGCAGCGGGAAACCAAGGAAAGGTGTAAGAATCCATTTGTTTTTTGGATGGATGATGAAGGCAGATGCACCTGAAGAAAGCAATGTGGACAGTGCTCTGGCTGCTGCTGAGACTGTTGCGGTTTGTCCGGAGGCCTGCGGTGGTTCCTGGAGTGTGGGCAGGTGAGTGTGCTCCAGTGTCCCACCCTGGTCTTGCAATTGCTGTTGCAACAGTCAGCCCTTGCAAATATTGTTGCCTCAAAGGCTCTGGTGTGTTCAGAGAATTCAGTGCTGGTGTTGTCACTGTCAAACGTTCAGTGAACCGAGTGGGGCTGAATGATTTTTCCCACCCCCACTACAGCTCTAGTGTAGCCAAGAGCAGAATGTGCTGTCTGCAGCCATGAGAGTCTGCAGCACCTGGCGTTCAGGGCAGGAGAAAGCTGAAAGGCCAGTGGGTGACCTGGCTGCCTGGGGGAGTTCCTGAGTATACAGAAGTGTTCTGAGCTGAAATGGGATGAAGGAATTGAGGTTGCAATACAGATGTGTCAAAAATAATCTAAACGTGGCTGAATGTGCCGAAGAGGTTAAAATTAGCATTTGTCTGTGCTGATAGTATCTTATTTTGTAATTTTGGAGGAAATCATTCAGTGTGAGCAGAATTGCAGCAGTTAAATGGATGACAAGTGTTAACATTTTTAAGGCCTTCAGTTCTGCTTTTGTCCTTCCTACCTGTTAGATCTAAAGTACCTTTTCAGCTATCAAGCTGTAACCCACAGCAGATATGTGCTATGTCGTCTTTGCTGATCCTTCTAGAAATGAAAAAAGGAATTGATGTAACCTGTAAATAAACAAACTTTCTCTCATGCTATAGATGAGACACCATTGAATAATGAACGTTGCATGTTTATTTATATATATTTACTATCCAATCTCATTTAATTGTGACTATTAAATATCTATCTAGAATAGAAAGGATGTTTATTGCAACATTGTGAAAATTCTGCAGATGCTTTACCGATTTTTAGAGAAATCAACACACAGCCTTTATTAAATAATAATAACATTGTATTTCCCTTAGTATTTCAGTAACTCCTTCCTATGTTAAGTTATACGCGTTCTTTTTCACAACTAGCTGTGTAAGAAAAGCAGTGTAATTTGGGGTGACATTGTACAAACGTGCTTTTGTGAAACCAACAGACCGCGGCCCTTGGTCCCACCAGGGGGCAGGGCGAGACAAAAATTAAGGAGCATTGAGGGGGAAAAAACCCAACAGCCCTGCTTTTAATCCCCACGCACACCCCCCTTTCAATTTCTGCAAAAGCCCAATCTCTGCAGCTGTGTGATTACCTCAGTGAAAGCCAGTCTTCTGGTTTTTTGGGAGGGAGTTATTTAAACAATGCTTGGCTTCTGCTTCAGTGAATATATATATTGCTGCTTCTGAGATACTGGATGTCCTCACAAACAGAAGTCCTATGAGCTATTTCCAGAAGCATTTTTAAACTATATAAAGCTATATAATAAATCTATATGTTTCCCATCTTGTAAAAAGCAGTGGTGTTTTAAATCCCCTCTGCAGCATTTTAGCTATTATTTTCCTTAAACACAGTTTGAAGATAATCCTAGACACTGCAATGCAAGACTAGCATTATATTGTCCTTTGTAAAAACAACGTCGCAGGAGCCTGAGGCTTGTGCCATGCCCAATTACAGCAGAACTCTGACATCTTAAGTGATTCTTGTGTCTAGGAATAATGCAGAAAGCAGCCTACTTTCTAAGATATTGCAGTGACCCGCTTGCACAATGACGGAAGGGAACCACTAACTGAAGCCTGTTCAGCCCAACCTTAAGTCAAATAGCTGTGAGGAGCAAAAACTATTGCAAAAACTAGGTTTGTTCATAAAAGTAGCTGTGCTTGTAAGGAATGCTGTTCATAATTAATTATAGCCTAATCCCAGATGATTTGAGTACTCATCTCTGAGCAAGCAGATCGTGAAAGACTTTTTAGTAATTACACCACAGAATTTAATATCTGTAAAAGGAGAGGAATCATCTGAGAACAGAAAAGTATCAGCTAGTTCCCAGGCCGCTCCAAATCTACAGCTGAGGTGTGAAGCCTGTAGCTGTTACCTGTGGTTTGCTCACAGCCATGATTTTACGTGTACGAAGCCATGGTGAGAGTAACGGGGTTTTCATTCATCACAGCTTTGTACAGGTACGCTCTGGCAGTGAAAAAGCGGCATGAGATTGACAGTAGACTTAGCTTTGCTGGAGGATCTCCCAGGCTTGAGGAATGTGTTTCAGCAGTTACCAGCAAAGCAAGGCCCCCCTTGCTTAAGAGAAAGAGGTTCTCTTTATGACCTGTAATTAAAGCCTCTACTAACTTGAGTATCTCTGGAGATTTTGTTTTTCATTTAAACTTTATGCTTCAGTATTACATTTGGCTTGAGAGATCTGTTATCCAGGTAGGTCAGCTAGGTCAAACCGGTAGTTAGAATAAATACAAACAGATGTGGGAGGTGCAAATCACTGCATGGAGGCCTGGCATATACTGTTTCTTACCCACCACTTCTGAATCGAAACGGTGAATCTCAGCATGGTCCTCCGCACTGTGAAAGCTTAAACCACTGCTTTTGGGTGGAGGTGGGTTGTACTGAAGAATGCACTTACAGGAAGTGACCGCAGCGCAGGGGTCAAGTAGCAACTCCATCGCAATGACATGATAGTGATCATCTGCCAGTTCTCTTCCAAAGTAGCCAGAGGCTTCAAGTACGTTTCTCGTATATCCTTGAGATTTCTTTCTCATTTCAAAAATCAGAATTATAGGGAAAAAATTTAAAAGTCCAGAGTCTGGAATGCTTCAGAGTCTATGTGTGTAAGAAATGATACTGTTGGCTTTTACACAGACGTGTTGTAGACTCACAGGCTCGTGCAGGTTGGACCTGCACGTAGGTTGGGCGTGCATCATGTAGGTTGGGGCCCAGGATCCAGTCCAACCCGCTTCTCAGAGCAGGGCTGGCACTTCATTCAAAGTAGGTTTCTCAGGGTTTTGAAAACCTCCGAGTGTGGAGGCTTCTGGGCAACCTGTTTCAGTGCTTGAGTGTCCTGTCACTGTCAAAACCTATTTTCCTCATGTCAAGTCAGAACCACCCATTTTAGTTCAAGTCTGTTGCCTCTCATCCTTCTGCCAGGCACCTCTGTAAAAAGCTTTATCTTCCCAGGAACCTTGTTATAGATGTTGAAAGGCTCTATTGAGTCACCCTAAACCTTCTCTATCAGTGCTGTGGAGGTGAATGGTTGTGTCCCTATGTTTTCACTGTGTCTATGACACTTACATAACTGTGATACCATCTTTAGCTATTTTCTATGCATTTAGATGGAATCCAAGACTCTCTTCAAGGCTATGGATCAGATTATGGTAACTTCCCTTAAATAGACACAAATAGATATGATATTTTAATATAAATATACAATGTACCTGTATGGATAACATATAGGCATGTATTACTGTATTATTATATAAACATTCTATATATTTTAAGCAAGATATAAACTTACTTTATGTATTTATAAATTATATATCATTATATTTAATTTTATTTCTAACATCTGTCAAGTGCTTTAAGCAATTTTTGTACTACCGTGTTAAAACTTCAGAAATCTCACGTATTTAAGTGCAGAAAATTAGTAACGTATCAAACAGCTCTGGTCTGGTAGGACTAGAATTGAAAATCTTCTGGCCCTATAAATAGAGTGAGAATGAAATATTTTACTAGTATTACTGGCCTCGTTCATTCCAACATCATGACTCAGCCCCCCCAAAAGAGAATAAAAACATTTATTAAGATTCTTTTTATTTCCCTTCATTTTTGCTTACAGTTCTGTTTGTTTCATGTTTTAAGCTTTCCCCACTGGCTCCTGGAGTTAAAAGTTTAACAGTTTTCTGCTGCTGCAGCAACTTAAAGGGGCCAAAATGAAGGGGCGGTGGGGGAAATCTCTGAGTGCTTTATTTCAAAGGGAATGAGTTAGCAAGGAAGAGATGAAGGTCTGCGTAAGGCAAACCAAAAAAAGTACTAAAGGGAAAAATTTCCTCATACTAGGCATATTAGTATGCTCTAGCTTCCAGAGGTATAAATATCCACACAAAGTGGAAGCCAGAAACAACGCTTTTACTAATTCTTTCCTCAGTAGAACAGTTCAGAAAGTGGCTTTGTGTGTGGGAGTTTCACAGCTGGCTGAAACACAAAAGTCAGAAAGTTTTCAGCTAAAAACATTTGGCAGAAAACTGAAATTTTCTGAAGCAGCTGCAGAGGCAGTTCTGTTTCGCCAGTGGCTTGTGTCTCATTTTCCTCCCTTGGGCTGTCCGAGGCTGGGCTGCATGGTGCTCTTGCAGTGCTGGCACAGTGGTGCTGCTCAGGATGCTGAGGAAGTGGTGGAGACCGCCAGAATGTGTAACTGGTCTGTATTTCCTCATCAGATGATAAGTTAAACCAGGTAGTATATGAACTCAGTAGTACTTACATACAGGGCAAATATAGTTCTGTTGTGTGACAGTGAAATATATTAATAAGGCTAAAGCTTGCTTTAATAATAAAAGTAAGTCCAAACTCTGAATTATAAAGCTAAAGTCAGATTCAGGTTAGTGAAATAAATTTGTGGGGTTCCCCTGGATGTAACAGAGGTAAGAACCTGCCTCAGGTTCTGTGGTAAATGAAAATCAGGAGAATACTGAAAGCCTGAACACTGTTGTCATAATTGCATGTATTTCTTGAAGGTGTTTATATTTCAGTGACCAAACCTGCATTTTATCCTTCTGGAAATTTTTTTTTTTAAAGGTAATACCTTGCTTTTAAATTAATGTCAGAATATTAAGCTATTTAAGCTTACTAGCTAATCATCAGGTATTCAGAAAGTTAAAACGAGACCATCTATTTTTAATAACAGTCTGTAATCTCTGATGAATCAAATGTCATGATCTTAAATTCTGAATGTGATTCTGAAAATTCTTTACCTCACTGTACTTTATCAGATTTTTTATTAGAAAATTATTAGAGACACTAAACAGATATCTCTCAGGAACATTCAGTTAATAACTTTAAGTAAATGAAAGGACTGCCTTTCCACTGAAAACTGCCAGAAGGAAACCAGCATACATTTGATCATTTGATATACACAATATAGTAAAGTTGAATTTCTTCTTTTTCTTTCTTATTTTTTTCCTGTTTCTTAATCCACATATTCTTGATTTTTTTTTTTAATGTCTAGACCACATTTTATAAAATAATTTGTTACTCTGCTCTTGTTAATTCAAAATGCTCGACAAGAGAAACTAGGGGCTGAAGGTCAAAGTACATAACTACAGTGGCAGGAAGACAGGGTAGATTTAATACACGTTGTTGTGAGTTGCTGTTCCCAGTGAACAGATGGTCTCTGGTTGGCCTCAGGAGTTAAGGAACAATTCTGCTGCTGTGCATCTTTATTGGTCTACTGTGGCTACTTCCAGGAATGAAAGAGGTGGCAGGTGCTGAGTCCATCTCTTTGCACAGGGGCGATTGCAGAAACATGATCTAACCTCACCTAGGTTACCTAGATACAATTGATGAATGTGGGATGGATGCAATTTACATTTTTTTCTAAAGCAAGTTATAAGATGGCATTTTGAGTCAATTAAGATACTTTGCAGCAAATGGCGACTTGTAGGAAAAAGATAAAATAGTGAATGGAAGAAAAGAGAATCTGGGAATGACAATATAAAATTTCTTCTTGGTTTAATTGTGATTAAGACAGTGAATTTCTTCAAAGCCTTTCTTATACGCACTGCTTTTTCATCAGAGAATCTCAGGAGTGCTAGAAACATTAATTAATTAACCTTCTTCATAATTTTGTGAAAGAAGATTGGTAATTATTATGAGACACTCAGAGTGGTAAGACAAGGCACAGAGAAGTTAAGTAGTACACATAATATTAAATACTTTGGTAGTATCTGAAGTAGTTACGGAGGAACTCTGACACATAGAGTTGGGATCTGAGAACAATCTAAAAAATAAAAGCCACCTTCAGGATATCTTAGACTGAGAACAAGAAATAATTTTCTAATCTTGATACTCTTGTTCTTTTAACTATTGGACCTAAAACCCGTCAAACATTAGTTGAACAGCAGTCTGGGTTTCAGTAGATATAGGAACAGGTGTAAATACATATCTCTCTTATGATGAATTAGCTACTATTTGGTATTTTTTCTAAACTTCTTTGGATCAAAAAATTCCAAGGAAATCTTGGATTCTTAAATATTTTTCTGACATTTATAGTACAGACATTAGCCTACAGCTAATGGCCTATGTACTAGCAGGCAATCTTTCCTTAAAGAAGTCTTTGCTTTAGAGCAGTGGCTGGAGGATGCCTAAGTTGTTATTTTTAATGCTAATGTTGATACTACTCTGAACTGTATGTGAGAGCAGTATTTTGGATCATAAAAAAAGAGATTAAAATACAGACAATAATGTAAAAGATGATGTGGGATCTGATGTGTATTAGTGAAGAAAAACCTTATGGTCAGCACTCAAACTTATGTGAGGTTAGACCAGATCCTTCAGGAGGAGCACGGAGGGGAAAAGTAGCTCCAAAAAATTCCTGTAATGCAGCTAACAATAATTATTTAAATGTATTGCTGTGTTCAGTGGCAACTATTGTTATACTGAAAAGAAAAAAAAAAACTGAAGCAGTGATTACAGTTATTTCTCCTCTGTTGAGTTTTGATCTGATGCTTTGACTCACTTCCTTTGTCCCCCAAGCTACGGGCAGGTTCTACCAAGCCCAGCCAAAGGAGAGAAAAGGCAATCCCTGTTTCTCCCCGTATCTGCAGACTGATCTTGGAGTAAGGAGACTCCTGTAACTTGGGATTAGTCATCTGCAGCTTCAGTGGACAATGAAAACAATGCCAGCTGTACAATTTGCAGGGAGGGCCTAAAGCCACGGTATTTCTGTGGCCAGGAGGAGAAAGAGAGAGTTCCGTACACCTCCAATACACATGGCCACTCATTAACTGGGGGATCATGAGGGAACAGGGTTTGGTAGATTTCCAGCTTATCTTTACCAGGGCCACACCTTGAGCATTATCTTTCCATTGCTGAAAGTCAGCTGATTGTCACTGTGTGATAAACTGACCTCCAGGCCTGGCGAGCTGCAGATTTGCACTTGGCTAGGCTGCAGTGCATTCCACCATGTTCAGTTCCTCCCTTCGTGGTCTGATGAGGCTGTTTCAGAGCCCTTCAGCTTTAATTTCACATCTATTTCCTTTTTTCTTCTCAGTCTCATCAAGGTGTGAATTAGAACACTCTTCATTAAATACCTTATACAGATGATTAGCTCCAGCCCTGATGACTAAGGGAGAATTCTTCCTTGGGTGAAAAAAGTGCGGTGTAGATGCAATGTACTCTTTCCTCGGGGCAAATGGAAATGCAGGATGTGAAGATAATCTATAGATAGATACATACATATTGTGGAGTAGGAATCCCCTTCCGTTTTTTCCCCCTGTATCTTTCATTTCTTTTATAACTTAGTTGTGTGCATAAAGTATTTTATAAAATAAATATATTTAATGTTGGTTTAACTGAGAAAATGGAGAGGAATAAATAAAAGACATAAATCTAACACAAAGGCTATAGATATCTTCTTGGCTTGCAGATATCTTCTTCAGTGCTGTTTCCATGGAAATTATTTATAGTGCCTGGAGGGAGTGAAGTGCAGGTCACAGATCTGCAGAGCTACAGTAGGCTCTCAGCCCAGTTAGGCAGCATCTGACAACAACAAATGGGAATGTCTTTGAATGGAGCTCTTCTGCTTTCAGAGGAAAATGTAATCTCTTATAAAAATGTGGCTTTGAAAGAAAAATATTAATCTCTATGGCAGTTTGGGGTGAAATTGGAACCACGAGCTGTCGGTTTTCATAATGAAAACAGCTTCAAACTCTCTTCCCTCCATTCTCCCTCCCTTTACTGCTTGGAGTCATTAAGGGTTTCATCACATTTATTAGAGCAGCATTCTAAGTACCATTTTGGATAATCACCATGTATTCCGGTTTGGATTATTATTTTACTTCTTGAATGTCTACCTGGGATATGCTGAAACAGAGCACAAAACCCAAATCTGGCAAATGCTGTGGATATTGCCAGTCATCAAGGAGCATATTCTGCATTTTACTTACATCAAAATATATTTTATATAAAATATCTAAACATATACGGAATGTTTTAATATATTATATTTATGTACGCATTTATGTACATACATATATGTACGTTTTTTCTTCTCCAAAAGTTACAAAAATACATTATATAACAATTTGTGTGACAGCCTTTTGTGGAAATGAATGCTTCCTATAAAGAATTTGTAAAGAGGGGTGAACAGATATATGGACTGCAGTTTGAATTAGATTATCAATCTCAATTTGTCACAAATAACTTGGCAGTATTAATGCAATATTAAGGAGTTTCTTACCCCTTTCTGTCAAGAAAAAAGCCCTTAGGGGTGTTTTAATTCATACAGTGTACATATATATGCATTTTAATCCATGCAGTGTCAATTAGCAAAAAAAGTGAAAATGTTTTACATTTTTATCTTTAAGAATTTTGAAAACAAAAGACATTTGTTACTCTCATCACTATTTTTTTTTCAAGAAAGAGCAATTTGTTTCTTAATCTCTTTCTTCCTAGTTTATTAGAGAATAATGAATACCCCCCTACTCTTCAAAGATTAGGATATGCCATGGGGCTGCCTGTGGCCTATGCAGGCTCTCTGTGAACCAGATACTCTGGAAATGGCTGCAGTATAAAGCGTGTGACTAAGCATTGTTTCTTCCATTTTGCTGGAGAAATGCAGGGTGTTCACTATGACAGTAAGTCACTTCAGGATGACTTCATCTGCATTCCAGGAAAAGAATAAATGCAAAAGGAAGATAATGAAATGGAGTGTCCTAACAATTATTTTTGTTAGGACGGTAAATATTTACACTAAGACTGTTAACATTTCTCATTTGATTTTGTTCTCATTCAACTTGGAATTCTTGCAGATACTGTTGTACAGTGCATTTCCAGTAGTTACTGCAAAATGTAAAAGGCAGTGAATCACTCCGAAGTGTTTAACCAGCAA
>WEKW01017929.1:4972-16009 GCA_013389905.1 Sula dactylatra | reverse complement strand
ATCCAATTCAATTTGGTTTAGCCACAAACCTTGGCTCTAGGTCTTGCTTACAGCTGTTTTTCAGATTTAGTTTAGTATGTGGATGGTTTTGCCTACTAAAAATGATACACTTTCCTGGAACTTCTTAGCCAAATGAACTGTGAAAATTTGGAGGTNAGTGACAAGATTCATTATTGCAGATAAACTTTCTTTTGGTTTGGGTCTCTTCTTTTTTGATAGAAAGGTGACTTTTTACCATTCCAAAATTGTCTAGAAATGAAGGGAAAAAATATGTAACTTACTGATCCTTTTCTCTTTCTTCATTTGACTGACATACCATAATATGAGCTCATCTAGGCTGCGTGTCTCTCTTCATCATAGCTTCTCAGAGGGAAAAAAGTATTGAATTACCACTTCCATAGCAGTGTTGTGACAAAGTCTCTCTATTTCCTTCCCCCCACGCTTTCCAATGTATATTAATTTTTTTCATTTGGAAGATACTCTTCAAATTAGCACAGTGTTTCCAACAGCTCAATTAGGTAGGCCTCTTTACCACTCAGGTGTAAAAATCTTAGAGGTATCTGCTGGCTGGAGGTTAAATATTAACCACAACCTAGAAACTCAGCACTCACCTCATTAATCCATTTGAAACCATCTGTCATAAAAAGATGCAATATGCCACATCACTTTTTTTCCCCTTTGGCATCTGCCAATTAATATTTAATCTCTGAGAAATGTGTTGTTAAATTCACTAATTTTGTGGCCGTGCTTTTGTCAGTTTGGATATCTTGGCTGATATTTATTAAGATTGCTTCCATTAAAAGAGGCTCAGTTTGAAATCTTTTCTATATGGCAGTAAACAGTTCTTCCCTTGGTGTCATCTTTTCTTGTTGGGATGGACTGTTCTGAACAGCAGGATGCACAAAGCTGTCCTCGCTAGGAGATGCTCTTGGGAAAAAAAAAAAAAAAAGAGCAAAACAAAACTGACCCATATGCTCCCTTCCTGTGCAAAACATGTTCAGATTCCCACAGCAGTATGGAGTGGGTATGGAATGAAATACCTAAAATATGCTGGAATCTGCCCATGCAAGTTGTGCTCCATTCCTATAGGCGTGGACTGAACAGGGAGAGCAGTAAGAGTTGTGAGCCTTTCCCAAAAGACATGATGAATGGAAGACTGAGTGCTTAAGTGCTTTCTGTGGTATTAAAGAGAGTAAATCTGTGTGCGTTTCTAGGACATCATATTGTTACCGACTGAATGCCAGAATGTCTCTCTAACTGTGGAAAGAGATTCAGCAGGGGATAATTTCATCTGTTCTTACCTATGGTGGTGTTATGAAGACATATACTAGTTAGCTCTCAGAGACTTAGTTTTACATGGATGAGAATAATTGTTGTAAGAAAAAGCACTGATGCACCATTTTGGCTGCCTGCACTTAGGTATTTCAATACTCCTTCTTGACATTCAGTAGCATACTTAGATCCACGCTGATCCTTTTGCATCGCTACTGACAAGAAACCTTACTTCTCTTCACAACAAGCAAGATGGACTACTTTACTTTTCGAGACGTGCTCATTTGTTACTTTTCCTCATTGTGCTTTGAAGCTGTTTCTTTGTAAGAGAAGGCTTACGTCAATGACAATCTTCTGAAAAATACATTTTTAGCAGAGCATTAATCAGCAATATTGTTTTTGCTGCAGGTCTTTTATACAAGCTTGTCCAGCACTGTAGAAAGCCCTTTTTTGCTTTTGCAGATGGAAATAAAGAGATACTGTTTCTGACTAGGTTTTGACCTCAAATTCCCATGCATATAATTGCAGTGGTAATTTGCTAATTGCTTGTTTATTTTTTTGATCTACAAAAACCCTGAATATAAGCAGTCAGAACCCAGAATATGTGTCCCAAGAGAAGCAGTGTAATATGATTTCATGAGAACGAAGCAATATTTTAACCCTATCGGATCCTTCTGTTCTGATGGTATCCCTATTCTTTCGATTGTATAGCATCTAGATTTGTGTTTCATTATACTAATACTAAAGTAAAGCTGGGTGCTTTCAACTCCATTGCCATGATAATGTTTTGGTATAATATAGCTTCTTATTTATCTTACAAATTGCTAAGAGGTGGTTTTTATTTGATAATCAGTTAGCAAACTGGTGTTTTAGGTTAGTAGCCATTGTCTGGTCTGTGTAGAGGCTGAAAGGAATTGCCTCGAGAGATTAGTGCACTGGTTAGCTTCACAGTTATGTGAGAAGAGAAGAGCAAGCCTCCCCTGATGAAAACCTTGCACTGAATTGCTTTTTCCGGAGGTGCTAATTGAAGCTTAGCAAGGAAAACAGTTCAGATTGGCAGTGATTAGTGCGAACTCTCACAAAGACCTTTACCCAATTCTGAACGTTTTCCTGGTCTAAATGGCTTCCTTGGCTTTTGTTTTCCATTGTACCAGATTAATGTCATTAGTTTATTCCACCAAAGTGAAAAAAGTAACAAAAAATGTAGGGTAAATGGTTTCTTTTCAGCCGATGAGTAGCCACATGCTTCTCAGCCAAGCGGAAGAGCACTACCCATTAACAGGAATAATGCTTCTAGACTCAGTTTTGCACTGTACTATCTATTTTTTTTTTTTGTTTAGGCAACCAGGCAGAGTGAGTCGTCTGAAACACATTTCACAGAGATTACTTTAGAAATGAATTTAACACAATTGTCCCAAATCTGTTAAGAACTCCCAGATGGACATCCCTGATGAAATAGTCAGGAGAGATTTGGTTGTCCTGTGCAGTTCTCTGCTAGCCATTACCATGCCGTAGCTGTACAGAGACATAAAATATACAATACCCGAGTTTTTCTTATAGCTTCACTACTCTTTCTCTAGAGCTTATTTCACAGCAGCTTGTGCAGAACCATTACAAATAAACATCTACTCCTGTATTTGCATAGCCAATCCATACAAGCATGAATGAGAAGAAATGATAACTCTTCTGCAGTTTACTGCACTTGCGAGGGCTACTTGTTTCTGTAGTCATTAGCCTATCTTTTTGACTCTCTAGGATTTTAAAGTATCAGTGCAGTAGCTTGTCACATAAGCAAGTTGATATACAATACACACTGCAGAATTCTAGGCAAATAAATAATCAGCTGTCTTTGGCAGGAGGGTGTATTTGAGAGGAAGAGCACTCAGTGTAAGCTAAAGTGACCACAGGTAATGTAGTTACATGGATGTGTCAGCTGCCTGTTGTCCTGTTGGCATTGAAAGCTTAACATTTTCTGTTACAATTCCAGGATAATTATGCAGCTCCCTGACATGAATGGATTTGGTCAGTCCCTAAACAGAGAATGTTTGCAGTTGAAATCAAATGCAGTCAATGCTCTTGGATTCTGTTAATTAAGGCTGACACTGAAGTCATGGGAGAGAAATGTGTAGATAAATTGTGTAACTGCCTTCAGCTCAGATCTGGAATAGTAATTACATATGGAAGTGCATGGAGCAGAATGATTAATTTTTCTTATTACGACTCAAGCCTCACTCTGGACTTGTGCTAAGGACCGTTTTGTATGAGCTATCTGCAAATGGGTATCTGGTCCTTTGGGCTGCGAAAGAAAAAAGTAACCAGATCTGAGGCTACATGAAACCACTCCTTTGGGTGGAGTTTGCTATACAAGCTGGTGTGTCTTAGTTGTACTAGTCCAGTGATCTAGCTAAGATCAGGAGGATTTTTGGCCTTTTGAATGAGAATAGACTATTTCAGCTGGAAGGGACCTACAACGATCATCTGGTCCGACTGCCTGACCACTTGAGGGCTGACCAAAAGTTAAAGCATGTTATTAAGGGCATTGTCCAAATGCCTCTTAGGCACTGACAGCCTTGGGGCATCGACCGCCTCTCTCGGAAGCCTGTTGCAGTGTTTGACCACCCTCTCGGTAAAGAAATGTTTCCTAATGTCTAGTCTGAACCTCCCCTGTGCAGCTTTGAACCGTTCCCATCCACCCTATCACTGGATCCCAGGGAGGAGAGCTCAGCACCTCCCTCTCCACGTCCTTCCTCGGGAAGCTGCAGAGAGCAATGAGGTCAACCCTCAGCCTCCTTTTCTCCAAACCAGACAAACCCAGAGTCCTTCGCTGCTCCTCAGAGGACTTTCCCTCCAGCCCTTTCACCACCTTTGTTGCTCTCCTCTGGACACATTCAAGGACCTTCACATCCTTCTTAAATCGTGGGGCCCAGAACTGCACGCTGTATTCAAGGTGAGGCCACACCAACGCTGGATAAAGCGGGATGATCACCTCTTTTGACCAGCTCAGTTATGTATGGGAAAGAAAATTTCGACACGATCTTTACGTCTGCAAAGGAAGGACCTTGTCATCATAGCATCTTATTGCAATGATTAGGATTATAGAGATATCTAGTCTAACCTCAAAGCACGGTTAACCATCGGCTCAGACCAGATTGCTCAGGGCTTTGTCCAGTCTTGAAAACCTCCAAGGAGGGAGATGGCACAGGGTCCGTGGAGGACATCCTCCACTACCTGACTGCTTCACAGCGGGAAAGTCCCTCCTTACAACCAGCCTGAGCCTCTCTTGTTTCAGGTTACCCCCGGTGCCTCTCGCTCTCCTGCCATGCACCCGTGTGGAGGGCCTGGCCCTGTCTCCTCCATAACCTTCTTGCAGGCACTGGCAGGTTGCCAGCGAACTGGAAGATATGTTCAAGAGCTGGAAGGTATCTTTGAAGCACTGTTTATTTATTTTACCCGTATTTCTGCGTTCCCCTTGAATGTTGCATAATAGCACATGACACAGCATTCAGATTCAACAAGATGTATTGAAGCATCCCTGAGTATTTTTGGTTTTTAAGTCTCAAGCTTTCATAAATCCAGATTTTATGGGAGGAATAAGTATGCAGTGTTTTTTCTTTCTTCCAGAACTGACTTTTAAAGCTCCTGGGGGTGGGGGGAAGAAATGAAAAACAAACAGGAAAAACAAAATCCCAAAAGGAAAAAAGTAAATTTTGATTTTTCTTGGATCTGTAATTCCATTCACACTAACATTCAGTCTCACAGTGAAGTGTGCATGAGAGCGTGTTGGTGAAACGTCTCTCCTAACAGAGGCATTGATGTGTTCATAACCAATGAAGTCTTAATTCTTCCCTTTCACATTAGGTGCACCTGAACATAAGGCTGACTTCTTTTAATTAGGAACTCAAGTATGGCAAAGTAGTGATTGTTGTGTATTTTGTTTTACATTTTAACTCTCTAGATCTGTTTGTTCCTCAGTAAAAAATGTACAGTGAAATAGAAATACACTTATTCCAGGGCTGAAATTTTTATATCTTTGATGATAAAGAATGGTATTGAAATTAGAATGGGACAAATAAATTTCTGGCACACGCCGGTGATTGTCTTCCTAAACCTGTTTTTAATGAATTGAACTGTTTAAATTAGCACTAGGTGCGGTAACATGAATTTTTAAATTTATTTAATAAGGGGAATCAATATCTATTGGAAGGCAGTTCTAATAAAGCCTCTTGGAACAAGATGAAAGACAATGGAAAATAATTCTAGGAGCTCTTGTTCAGCTAGCATCAGTGGGGACCTTGTTCAAATGAAGAGGGAATTTGATTCAAAGACCCATAGAGATGAATCATTTTTCTTGAATATGTTTCTATTTACAGGTTGGCTGTAAGATAGCCACAACAGGCACAGTGAAATTGCATGGAAGCTTCAGAAAATGGCATGCTGTATGTATGGCTTAGGAATACTATATTTTCATGTGAGCAGTAAAATGTTCTCTTGCAGGTCTATTCAAGTTGCTTGCTTTAAGGAAACGATTTTCTGGTTATTTAGTCCACTGGCTATAGACACACCTCTTGCTGCACTGTGTCAGTGCTGTTTGTAACCATGACAAAGAAGGGAAAAATTGACTTTCAGGACTGTAGCAAATAACACTAACGCACTGGAGCGGGGGAGTACACCACCAGGCACACCGCCTGGACTCTGCCCCGTTTGAGACGCATCGGTAGGAAAGGAGTGGCTGACAGTCAGATTTAATTTAAATGCTCCTACATTTACATTTCAGATAACTGATTCCTGGATTTGTGGGGTTCTTTGACTCCCTCTTCTGGCTGATTGCTCTTTCATTTTTAACTCTTGGGTTCTCATAAGTTCCTGTGATGTCTAATAAAGCTGGCAACGAGAGCACATTACTGTCAGGAGCACAAATTGCTTAATTCAGCATTAATTTTATTTATTATTATTAATTAATTTAAGCACATGCAGTAAATACCATAGTCTTTGAACATTTGTGAGTTCAATGGAAAGTCCCCAAAGATTCATCGTATAAAAAAAAGGTGAACAAATTGTTTTCACACAGGAGTTGTGGATCACCTTTTCAAGGACACAGCAGGAGTCTCACTGTCCCCACCTACTAATTCCAGTGCTCATTCACGTCATTGTGCACATGTAGCGCATGTTGGCCCATCTTCGGTCATTTGCTTTGTACACGTAAGTTCAGTCTTTGTGCATACACGTCAAAACACCAGAGCAATGAAAATAAGGAAGACTTGTGACAAACAGCCCCCACCCTCTTAATCATTTCAGTGGAAGTAAAAACTGGGGGTAGAAGATGCTCTCCCTTAGCATCCGGGCTTAGACCTGGATGCTGATCGTTTAAATGTTCTTGAATGGAGGTTTTCCTTCCAGTCTTCAGCTGGCTGCAATTATATTCCTATCATCTTTCATTTTAATCTCTGCAGATTTTTTTTTTTTTTTTAGATCTTACTAAATATGAAAGCAGAAGCAAGGAAAAACATCTGCTGTAGAAAACACTCTGAACTGCAGTTTAGAGAGCTTATGAGTATTCTAGGCTTATTACTTGTACAAAACTATGTGAGCGGCACACTGTCAAACGCAGGCAGCATGGTGGGAGAACCCAGAATGGAAATCTTTTTCTAATGGTAGTGAAAAGATGAAAAAAAAATATTTGGAGGGAAAAGGCTTGATTTGGAGGGTGAGAATGGTATGTTGGACACCAATTAAATTACTGAATGGATTTAGACAGATATGACATGATTAAAAATCCATGTGCTTAATCCACCAAGTCTTTATAGAGCTCAGAACCATCACATGGGAAAATTCCAGCTGAGAACTTCAGGCTGATTTAGATGAATAAGTATTAACTTACGGATCTCAGGGAATTGGCCTTGTATTTCCAAAATCTAAACTTCTCATGCTATGCTATGAACCAGGAAGGATTTGAAAACTCAGCTGTGCTTTTTCACTAACAAAACTGTGTGTTTTCTGGTTCTGTTGTCGTTTTCAGCTCTTTCATTAGTGCTTCTACCTGCTTTAATGTTGCTATATCTACCAGCTGAGTCCCTAGCTGACTTGCAGGAAATATTAACAGAAGGTGTTTAAGAAATGGATGATTGGGCTGTACAAAATAAATATTGTGGGCTCTGACAGAATGTAAAAGATTGTACTTGTTACCAGAACACTCTTCTGATTTCCAATACAAATTCCAGCTAATGTGTGTTCCAAAGACCTGCCTGCCAAATACGTTGGATTTGGAAAAGAAATTTTCCTGCCAATTGCTGTACACTTAGCCTGCCTGTCATTATCCCCCTCAGCTTTTTTTCCAATGATTGTGCATTTTACACAAGTGCAAAAGAGAAGCAATTTAAAAGGCTTTTTTGTGTGTAAGATACTCTACAGGCAACTCACCTACTGGAAATGAAAGAGTTCTGCATTTGTGACAATTTTCTCCCCTGCATGTAACATTTATCTGACAAAAGGCATGATTGTGGAGATAGAGTTCTTATTTGCTGATGCATTAGTTAAAGTGAGTAAAAACACAATTTTGTGTATGGTTTAAGCCAAGTGGAGGAATTTTTAATAAAAGCAATTTCTTTGCAGCAGGGAAGGAAATTGGTTTTCCATCCTATAGATATTCACTATTTAAATACTTTCTTTATTGTAATGAAATTTGGACCCTTGCAAATATTAATGAACTTATATTATGGAAAAAAATCAGTCAGAAAAATTGAAACATTCAATTCAAATTATTTTAGAATATTTAATTTATTTTTATCCTTACTTTACATTATACATTTATGTGTTCAGGTATAAAAGGAAATTCCAATGAAAAATAGTGTTTTCTGTGTTTTGAAAAACCAGAAAAAGCCATTTGGATATCCATAGAGATTTTTACATTTCTCTTAAACAAGAAATCTATTAAGGTGTTTCTTTTCCACAAAATGTTTTAGCTCTGTCAATGCCATGCTTTTAATTGAAAATATTTAGTCAAATAATTCTCATCTACCTCCAGTACCGACTTTATCCTTATATCCATTTCTGATCCAACGAATACTAGATTTGCTTACTTCAGTTTAATTAAAAAGATAATATAGGACATTTGTCATATTTTAAATGACTTCAGTAAACCGAGCAGACCCAGTGTTTTATTGATCTTGGCAGCAGTAGAGTCACCAAAATATTATAACGAAAATTTCTATAAGAGCTTTCACATCGGCACTGTGCCGAATTAGCTTGGACAGACTATGCCTATCTTGACAGTAGCCCTTACGCTGAATACAAAAATGCTCGTGCTTGACATATACAAAGCAACTTAGGGGTCAGAATCTAATCCTATCTATAGCAGAGGGCAAGGGTGTCCCCCCCCCCGCTCTATGATTTTGCTCATGTGAGTAAGCATCCTCACAAATAACTAAATAGACACTTAAAATTTTAATGGCGGATGTGTTTCCAGATCAGCAACTTCCATGGCCAATGTGCCCCATCAGACACAGCATCAAACGGTCAGGATTACTGAGCAGCGAGGGCACGCACACCGTACTCGGCGCTGGCCACCTAGTATAACTGCTGGCTGAGCTGTTGGATCTCCACAGCCTCCTGGTGTCCTTCGTGGAGGGAGGTCGGATCTCCCAGGCAGCACGTTTGAGGCAGGACCTCAGGGGCTCAGAACTCCCTACAGTACAAACCTGCATTTTTTGCATTGACTGTAGAAAGTTTAGGATGATCTGGTAGAGTTAGGAGGCCAAAGGTGAGGGAATAAATATGCCTATATGGATTACCAGGCATCCTGCTGCCGAAGACCCTGACAGACTGAGAGCCTTGGGGGCTTTGTCAGTAGGTCACAGGAGAGCAGGGCCACGTGGCAGTCCCACGCACATGTGATACGATCTGATTGCACCTGGTAGGCAACTTATGTGGTACAGGAGCAGCTTCTTTGGGCATTCACTGTAGTTATTTTCTAGATGAGCTACTGCTGTGTCTCTTCTCTGAGACATGGGCTGGGACCTGGAGGCTTTGGACACGTACCGTGAGAGAACCCTTTTTCTCATGACACTGTCTGCAGCTTCTCCATGGCTTCATGTTCTTCTAGGTAGCTACTGGGGTTGCTAGTTTAGTTTTCAGATCCTTGCTAGTGGAAACAAAGACCCAGAATTATAACTGTATTCTTTGTGTGTATTGCGTAGCTGTATACTGTGGCCTGCAGCCCACCTACATATGGAAAGCCACCCACAAACTAGCTCTAAAGTCTCTGTTCTTCTGCTACAGCAGATATTTCTGCTAGGTCAATTCATAAAGCCCATCAGCTGTCATAATTTTTTCCTCACTTGTTTTTAAATCATGGTACTTCTAAGAAAAGTGAAGCTTCAGGAGCTTGCTTAAGTATTCGCATAAGAAGCATCACTTAAGAATTTTATAGGGGATTGGTTGTGTGAAGTAAGACATGGAAGTGTCAAACACCCCAGTTGTGTTCTGCTTCAGAAATTTGCTGTGTTTCTGAGGCACCAGTACTTGGTTTGTGTGGCAATGCTGGGTTCTGGCTGTCTCCTCAATACTCACTTCTTATGCTAATGCCACGCTGGTTGTGACAAGGGGATGACTTCTTCGAGGAGAGTTTTAGTGTCTTTGTGGAAGAACAGAAGTTATTGTAGGTCAGCGCTTTGTCAGGCTCCAGGGGCTATAGTTTCAGTAGGTTCTTTTCAAAATATACTAGACTGGTATGGACCTTAAATTAAAGATTCCCAGGCAGACTGATGTCAGTTTTCTGCCAAAGAATGATACTTAATGAAAGTTTTGCTGTTTCACACCGTAATCTGGGTAGTGTTTTGTAAGTGTGACAAATCCTGATCTTCAAATGGATTAAATTTGTCTCATGGTCACCATGGGTCAGAATTTGTTCCTCTTGGCTTAGAATTAAAATATTAGGGAGAGGGTTTAATGTAAATCTTTTCTTAAGTGTGTTAACAATTAAAGTGAGTTCTGAATAGCATAAATCTTTCAGTCTCTTCTCCCTGGCCCCTCACAGCTGCCCATAGGTACCATCTTCTAAGAAATAGCACAGAGAGTTTTTATTAGCTCATCAGAGCTTGTTGGGACAGCCCACTGTGAAAAGCAAATCCATCATGACTTTAGGCTATATGGTCCTGAGTAGGGAATCATAATCCCTGTGCATTTGCCAAGTGCCTGGGAAAGTCCTGTAATGGCTAAATCTTGTAAAATTGTTCTAATCTTTCCTTCTTTATCCGATTCTTCCCAATTCAGATAATCCCTTCTAGTTTTTCTTAAGTCAAAGTTCATTATTTTTCCAAGTTAATGCGAATTCAGGTATCTAAATAAATCATCTAAATGTCATCCAGTGCTTTCATAACATTCAATAGAAGGTGCAAGCATCTAGTGTGTTTGAAAATGAAGTTGTGCTTCATTGGAATTGGTAGCTAAAATGTAGNTTCTTCAGATTTCACAGCTTTGGTACAAAATTGTATCAGTATTAAAACAATATTAATGATATTGAAATTTTAAAGAATATTCTTTTCATACCACATAGTCAGGTGTGGTATAGTCATGGAGATCTTATGGCAAGGTACTTTCAGGAAATATAAATGCTATTGTTACAGTCCCATTTATGGCTGGTTTAAAATGAACATTTATACCTAACTCTTAAAACACCAAGGGAAAACACACACGCGAGCACACATACACACACACAAAAAGCAGTTGCTAGCATTTGTAAACACCTCGAAGTTCATTTTAATTATAGAC
>WEKW01017928.1:34709-63927 GCA_013389905.1 Sula dactylatra | reverse complement strand
ACCCTGTTGAAATAAGCCAGGCACTAGTGGAAAGAATCTCTGTATCACTGTGGCCTGTGCCTGCAAAAAATCTGTAGAACTGAAGAAACTTACAACTCTGAGTGAAAAGCAGTGCCTACCTCTGGGGCTAGGACATAACCCTTCCAACTTATGAGAGGGGGAAGAACATTTGTTACCAGTATTGTAAAATAATTGGGCAGTACCTTTAGACTGTGAAAGATCCTGCATTCTTACAAAATTCACGGCAACATTTTTCCAGTGATTGAATGGGTATTACGTGTTGTGGCCTGTATCCCAGGCCAAGTGCTGAGTTATGGACAGAGCCATACAGCATTAGCTGCAGAAAGTGTCTGTCCCATGGGTGCATGTTAACCTGTGTAGCACATTCTGTTGGGCTTTGGTTACGTTTAGAATATCTTTTGCAGAGTTACCACCAAGATATTAGCCAAATAAAGTAAAAGGAGTCCTCTTTTTAGAAGCCTTTTCCAATGTTGCTTAAAGTCTATATTTGGATGGCAGCATTTACTCTAAGCTTTCTGGTTTGTTTTAGTTTATTGTGGTGTCCTTGAAGGATGGAATGTTCAGCAACGCAAATGTCCTCTACCAGACCAAGTTTGTGGATGGTATATCCACTGTTGCAAGATATGAACAGCGTCAAAGCAGACCCAATGCAGTGGACTACAAGAAAAGTCGGAAGGGATGTAAGAGTCACAAAACAAAACCTATAGAACTAGAACAGCTTTTACATGCAGTAGCATTTTCTTAAAGGTTTTATGTCCCCAGTCTGCAGCTGGGCCAGGAGGTAACTCTTTTTTAATGTTTTTTTTTCAAAAAGTATTTTGAATTTTTTAATATTGCTTTGTGTCTTAGCTTTTAGATCATGACCATACCTCATTAAGAATTGAAATGCACAAGAGGCTGTTGCCTGTACCGTTGGCTAAACTGGCTGTATTTATTCCTCTTGGTGTCATATAAGTAATTCCCATTATCCCTCTGTAAACACTGACACTTAAACATGAATAAACAGTAGCTCAGTAAGCTCAACGCGGGAACAGAAACCTTTGAATGAGGAAAATCTGATTTGCCTTGCGGCATTGATGGCATTCAGAAAGCCTGTTGCAAAGTGTGAAGTCTTCGTCTCCTGTTGTCAAATACCAGAGAAAAGTGGCATAACAAGTTTCAGGCTACTAGAATTGTTTTTCAAGGAGCAAGGCAATCAGCGACGGCTTTTGCTATTCCCAAGCTATTTTTATGCTTTTTGCAATTTGCTGCATAGATGGCTTTAATAATTGGCTTAAACTACACAACCTGATTGTGTTATGTGCTTTCCTGCCTTGCTGTTTTTCATTGAACAGTGCCTACTCATAAACACTTTCTCCATTTTTAACTTCCTGATGTATTACTCAAAATTTTTTTTTTAATTCTGTACTGTAAAATCTACATGTATTTTAGACATGGACATAATANCCCCCCCCCCCCCCCCCCCCCCCCCCCCCCCCCCCCCCCCCCCCCCCCCCCCCCCCCCCCCCCCCCCCCCCCCCCCCCCCCCCCCCTTTCCCTTGTCTTCCCTTACCAATGAACCCAAATAACATTACGTGGTTGCCTTCACTGGCCAGCCATAATAACATGACTGGGCAGGAACCCAGCTTCAGTCACCACACCTGGGGAAGGTCTCTGCTCTCCACAGCAAGCTCGTGCATTGGAGAGGGACGTGGACCCACCGCTAGCAGCAGCAAGGCTCCGCATTTTGGGGACATACAGTCTGACAGCGCTGGTCTTGCCATGTCATGCTTCAGCCAGCTGGTAGCTAACATCCATTAAGTTTGTATTTGCTCACTCTCCTCCACTTAGCAGATTTCCCCCCCCCCNTTAAAGTCTCACAGCCTCATCTTATATATATATATATATCTGTGCATATATAATATATACATGGAATATAAATATATATATCCATTTTTAATATAATACATATATACACATCCCATAGCCCTGCCTGGTTGCAAGAGACCAAGCTGTTGGCTTAAAAACCCAATTCACGCAGTTCCTCCTAACTGGACACTGTCTTTTGTAACAGAGCCACCCTCTGTCAGCAGGGGAGCAAGTGCCACAGGGTTGGGTGAGCAGCCAGAGGACAGGCAAGTCAGAACACAGAGGTGCACTCTGGATTTGGAACACGTAAAATACTTGCCCTGGGAGAAAAAAAACCACCAGCAGTCACTGCGAAGAACAGGTCATGCAGCTTTTATTTAGTTTTGCCTTTTTGGTAAGCAGGAGGGTTTTCTTTCAGTCAGACCATTCACATACTTCGACAGTACAGATTGCAGTGAATTTGATGGAGATCTTGCAACATTAGAAAACTTATACATCCATTTAAGCAACAGCTTGTAGGTCAGAATGTGAGTGCTAGAGTCATGTCTGCGCACTGCACTCCAGGTATACAAAGCATTGCAGCAGCACAAGAGATGCCCGCGCTGGGCAAAGTACAGTGTGTTTTACATAGTGCAATCACTTTTAGAGGAAAAACTCTAGGAAGGCCACATCTATTTATTTGTCGGGGTTTTTTTGTGGGTTTTTTTGGTTTTGGGTTTTGTTTTGGTTTTTTTTGGTTTTTTTTTTTTTTTTTTTTAATCCTGTCAAGTTTACAAATGCAAGGGGAATAGAAATCAAACCTCTGACTGAATTAGTTTTTGTACAGGTAGGTTTTGTGTATAGGCACATGCTTTAGAGAGGAGCTCTGAATCTGTTCTGTAATCACGAGAAAGACATATTGCTTTGTGATTCAGAAAGTGTTGTACCATCTCTAACCTTCCTAATGCTCTTGGCTGGAGTTGTTAATCCAGCTGTTTGTAGAATTCCTAGAATATGCTCTTCCCTCTAGTGTAAATCCCCAATAGAGAAATTCAGGTTGCTATTGACAACAATTACAGTTATTCTACTTAACGGTCACTTGACCGTATTAGGCATTGTCTCTGAATACTCCAGTCCACATTGAAAACTCAAATTACCGGAGACATGGAGGTTCTTGCTTTTCTGTTACTGTCACTCACCAATATGAAAAAAACCCCAAGTCAGACAAAGAACTGCTACAGCAAAGCATCACTGGTAATATTCATCTAATAAAAAAAAAGCACTCATGACACTATATGTCATGGTAAGCAAGCTTTTAAAGATACTGCAAAGTGATTAGCCCAGTAAAATTTTAAAATGTACACTGTGCTCAATAGTTCAAACTACAAGTAAACAAAGAGCAGCTCCCTGCAACAAGGTGTAAATCAAAACGTTATAGCACCAGCTCCCAGCACCAAGGAGTTCCCCACTGACCAGTTCTAGTGTACAATGCAATAGTGCTCGCTGAGGTTTCTGCTACACAAGAGCCACAGTGGGACAGCTCTGCCCATTTCTTGCTGACGTTTTCTTACCAGGTGTGCACAAATTGCATTCCTCCCTTCCCGTGGAGAGGAAGTCAGACAACAAGATTGTTACAGTACCAGAAAATACTGAATGGGAAGTGGCACCTGAGGGAAAAGTAGGTACTGCATACCTGATTCTGAATAAATGCGCATGGGGAAAACGTGATGTTACCTGAGCAATCCTCTCCCTAGCAGATCAAACCTGAAAGGAGCTGCAGACTGTAAGAAAAGAAACAAGCATTCCTGTGCTGAAAGCCATGGACATGATATTGCCCACACTAATGATTTTATTTCACCATCAGCAAAGCATTTATCCCCAAAAAGCTGTACACATACTGGTCAGAGTACGGTGCAGTGCTAACTTCACACTATTAAAAGTCTGTTGCTATAGTGGTCAGGTTTGTCTCTTATTGGAGGAGAGCAAAAAAGGAGACAGGCAGCATGGCCACATCATCATATAGCAATTTTACTCCACGTTAATGCAGATATAATCCTTCTCCTTAAGTGCAAATTAAAGAGTATTTGCTAGAAACCAGCATGACTTGGGCTGCTGAGAAATGACAGATGATTCAGTTTCTTACAAATATTGACAAGTCTAAATCATTACAGGGTTTCCAAAGCAAGAACAGAGTTACCAACAGGAAGGGAATAAAACATTACCACCATTAAAAAACATGTCATTGCAAACTTTGAACACTCTTCAAAAACATATCTAGAAAAGATTGTTTTCCTATTTTCTTTTTCCTGCAGCTGAGGAGTGTCCATGCAAAACAATTTTGAGAAGAGCAGTGTTCCACCTGGGCACCAACCAGGCCCAACTTTGTCCCACACAGCTCAGTAAAGTGCTCTCTTGTGCATCCTTTGAGGAAAAAAGTTCTCATTTATGTTTGGGAGGCCGAGGTTGCTAGCTGGGCAAGGCATAGTCTCGGTCAATCCATGTTGAGGTCAGAGAAGGAAGGAGCGAAGTTAACAGTACTCTGCCTTTCGTAACTCACAGACAAACAGGCTGCAAGGGAGGAGCAAGCAGGAGAAGCAGAGGTGGGTGTCGGATGAAACCCTGCCCCTGGGAAGCCACAGGAGTTTAACACAGGCTTCATCAGGGGAAGCATTTCATTCTTTATAGATTACAAACATAGATCTGCTGCAGAGTCCTAAAGATTCACTCTTTACACCAGGTAACAGATCTCCACACATGACCCAAGTGAAAAATCAAATATGCTTTTCACTTCCTGTGCTGGTGGTTTCTCAACAATTCCTTTGAAGGACAAAGGGGATCAGAGTAACATTCTTTTGCTGATCTAAAGAAAAAAACCCAACATCTTGCCCTCAACATTTTTTATGTTGCACACTTATGAACATTCTAGGGCAGACTGTTAGAGGTATTTACTGAGAAAACAACTAACCATGAGCTTAAAAGAGTAAAAGTAATATTAAATGGGGAAAGAATTTAAGGCATTTTTTATTTTGGCCAGGAATGATGCATGCTACAGGGTAATCTTCATTTTCCCACTTGGTTTTCAGACCACTGCACTTATTTGTTTTTGTTTTACATGGCACTTTGTAGTTTGTGTTTTACAACTCAGTCAAGATTTTCAAGTGTTTTCTTCAATATAAATGCCTTCTCTTGTAGCTCGGGTCTGCTATCTGATGCCATCGTAGACAATGAATGAATGAGGTGCTCTCTGCTTTCTGATGTCAGGCTTTCCCACTGTTGAGCTTCTGTGTAGATAAAGACAGACAGACACTGGACATGAATACTAGAATGCCGAAAAACCCGCAAAAGGCCATCTCCATCCACAGACAGGTTGAAAGAGTGACTGCTTCAACATTTACTTGCAGTCTGTACTGCTCTTCCAGGAGGAGGCAAGTTCAGCTGGGCTCCCTGTTCAGGCAGTTGCACCTGTTTAGACTAGGCTTGATTGTCTAAGCCTGTAACATGTGGAAACAAGGGCCTGAAGAACCAAATGTTTCCCACTTCGCAATTGCTTCATGTAATATAAGAATGAATTTGGCTAGAATAAGGAAACATGAAGTGCATAACATAAATCCAAAGGAAACATTTGGTACAGAACAATTGCAGACATGTATGACCTCGAGACCTACATAGGCTCATTCTCTGAAGTAAATTCTGCAAGACTTAAACCCTAAATTAACAGTGAGGAACTAAACTTGGCACTGGAAGGGTAAAAATCACTCTTCTGCACAAAGAGGAGCTCTCCCCTCTATGGAGCTTCCACATAACAGAGAATCTGACTACACACTCAGTCCTGTGTGCTCTCCCTGGGACTCTCCTCACTGGACATTTTCCTCACCCAAGGTGTATCCAGCAATACTTTAGACCTTGACTTTATCCAGTTACTTCAAGCCCTCTCCAAGTCTCCCAAGTCACCAAGCACAGAACTCCCAAACCACCCCTAAATCACCCCGCGCTGCAAGCAGAAGCTAATGCCTTCCCTCCATGGTTCCAGACCACACAGCCAGGTAGGTGCCTTCTTTACCCAACAGTGGCTCTCCCACGTGGCAAACAAAAAGTCTCACCTTGCAGTTTGGTGAGCAGCAGTTGTATCACAGACAAAGCTTCTGTTCTTATGGATGTGTAGCTTTTGTTTTCTAAGGGATTTAAAAAAACAAACAGAAAACCCCACAACCACATTGAGAACCAAAGGCATACTAACTGTACAAAGAGCAGTCACCATTATGGTTTCCAGACCACTTTTGTTAGCACAGCTCACTGAGCTCATTCGTGCTGGCAGTCTGCAGCACTCCCCAATTAGAAGCATTTGAATGGTAGAAAGTGACCAGCTAGAGGCTGACAAGTTGACTAAGCCTTGTGCATTGCCTCTGCTATGATCACAGTGCTACTGTTCCTTACACATGTTGAAAGGGAACAACGGTGGCATAGCTGCAATGTGATCACAGACAACTTCTGTGTGTAGCAGGCTGTTCTGTTGAGTTATAATGGCTATAAACCATGTGAATTTTAACAAGCAGCATTAAGTGAGGGTACATAAACTCTATGCCATCAAGCACAAGCTTGTCACAAAAATTTAGTCTCTTGAGCTAAAACCTTGTTAAAGTCTCATTCCAGGAGCATTGATAGTTAAAAGAAACTTTCCCCAAACTGGTTTCTGGGTTGTCAGCTAGGTCTGAAGTAGAAGCTGCCTTTAGGCATACCAGAAACAAGAGCCACATGCAGGTATGAGGAGACATGGGGCACCATTACAGTCACGGGACAAGCAGGAACACTACCGAAGTAACAGAGCCCATGGCTGTCAACATTACACAGGTAGCACTTGTATCCCCACAGGCGCTCTGCTCAGGGAGAGCACAACCTGCCTCAAAGCCTTGGAGCTTCATGCACTGGCTGGCTGAGACAATTTTGGGCCTCTCCAATGCATATGTATCCAAGAAGTCTGAACTGTGGAGGAGAAAAACTTGTATTTTGTTAAATCAGTAATAGCTTGATTGGGTGGGGTCCATCTTCTGCATGGAGAAAATGACTACATTTCCAATTTGCACTGCTGAGAGGTTGCACAGAATCTGCTGTCTGCCTCTCCCTCCCCTTTCAAAGCTCTCTTGCACCAGAGGTATTTACTTCTCTGTGCACAGCACTCTGCATTGTACTGTCTTGAACAGCTACTGCAACATGAGAATTATCACAGCGCTGTGCAAAGAAGGGCAAAATGTCACCACTGACAGCTTGAGCTTATTCTGCACTTCCTCTACCAGCCAACCCCCAAAAGAAGAATGTATTAACAAGCAATTCATCATCGACCACAAACTGGGAAAAGTCTATTTACCTAAAGAATGGGTGATAGATGAACAGGTTTCCAACAATATTTCTGTCAAAGCTACAGGGTCTGAGTGCTCCTCCTCAAACAGCATTAGCCTGTCAAATGCAAAAACACTGTCAGACACCCTGCATCACAGGGACAGAAGTCTGCTCGACTTCCTCCAAGAATCCAGTGTCATCTTCAATTTAAGCAACAAAGAAAAGAAATATCAAAGTGGATTGCAGAAAGGAGAATTACCCTTGAAAGTAGGCGTTCATGGCTTGTAGCACTCCAAGCTGCACTTTCCATGTGCTAAGTTTCAGACGGTCACACATTAACTTGCAAAACTCTTGGCGATAGCAACCTACAGAAAAATGAGGATGTCATTGTGTTACCATGGGGAAAGGCAGGACGACACACTTCCTGCTCAGTCTCCCAGGTATTCCTTGCTCTCATCTCCAAGTGACATTAAGCTAGTCACTGCATATGACCAAGTCAACATCTTGTAACAAGTGACCCTGGAAATCTTCACCACGCCAATACTCTCATTAACAAACACTGGGAGATAAACAGCTGCATTACACATTCTGACAGGCTAATAAAAGCAACCCATCTTTTTTCAGATAGGCCCAATTTCTTCACCTTGTGCCAGCTTTGATGCAAACGTAAATGTGAGCAGCAGAACTAGACTGCTTTTGATTAGGCAAGCCACCTCAGGCATCCTGCATGTCCCCACAAACTCAGAACAGTGAAGTGGATTTAAGACAACAGTAAAGGAATTTCCCAAAGGATGGGCTCCTCTGTGGAAAAGCTGTCGAGGCAGCTTTCTCACTGAAGATCTTGCAAGCTGCAGGCAGCGAGATCCTGCATATCCTCTAAAGCCTCTCCACTCTCCACATGATCTCCAGGTCCCTCCCTCTTCCCCCTTTTCATTTCAAGAGGAAACAGTTTGAGCCAAGAAAGTTCGCTCTGCACGCCATTAGCTGACTTACGCTGTGTCTCCGGGTTCCTCGGCCAGGCTTTGCCCAGGGTCTCGAAGGCACAGATCAGGGACTCCATCTGCACCTCTTTCTCCCTCATGTCCTCATCATCTTCGTCATGCTTTGGAAAACCTGTGCCCATGCTCTCAAGAGAGTTCTGCGGAGGCCATGGGGGGAAGGTATGATCGACAGAGGGATGAGGGCAGGCTAGCCACACACTTCAGTGTAATTCAGTCTTCCCTCGCAGCCTGTGCACACCAGTCCTTGTACCCGGTCAGTGCCTCCATACAGATGGAGCACAGGCCCCCTTGGCCACTGGTAGCTCTGGTGCTACTGGCAGCCTGCAGAAGTGCACAGCAGGCTCTGCGGCCTGGCATCCAAACACCTCCCTGCGCTATACAAGTCCCACTTGCAGAGCTGCGGAGCACTGCAGATACTAAACAGAAGCACTCTACACAGCTTCCTGCGAGTCTCTTGCTGCCAGTAGAACAGCCAGGAACTAACTGTTAATACTGTATCAGGGCAGTGCCCACCACAGAAAGGACTATGACTAGAGAACAGCTGGGCTAATTCAGAATTTGGGCAGCACAGGTATGACACCCCTCCCCGCCCCCCGCCAGGGCTCACCCACAGTCTGGTGTTCAGCCCCACCAAGGATCTGGCCGAGTGTGGGTTATTCCTCACATCAGCAGCCTTCTGGGCAGAAGCTTGGTGTGTACGTAACAGCATGAGCTGGACTGTCACCACTTGGGTGTTTTGTTTTGAAAGAGGGAAAACTCAAGAAGCTGAACTGTCACCTTCTTTATCATGGGAAAGATGATATCTGCCAGCTCCTGGAACCGGTCTTCCTTTGTTGCCTGCAGCACCCCAGCCGCACAGCGCAGTGCCACCATCTTATACTTTAGATTCTCTTTCCGACATTCTTTCAGGACAGCCTGGACAACATCAGTGACAGCAGGCTGGCCAGGCACTGGCTTCTGCAGCTCTGCACTGAAACACACAGCACACAAACTATCACACCCACATTAATCCCCTCCCGAACACTGCTCTTCCCCCAGATAGAAAGCAATTCCGGTGTCCAGATACAGGGTTGCCTACCAACAGTGGTAACTGAAGTTACACTCGGGTGCTCTTCTTCGTTCTTACACTCTCTGTTCTCCCCGTTTTTGCTTCCTGTCTCTCCCTGTATGCTTCCAATACTTTGCCCTCCTCACTCTTCAACCTCTTCCTCTTTTTTCCCTTAGTCTCTTCTTTCTTAGGAATTCTGGCCTCTCGACATCCTCGTCCTCGCCCTAAATTAACCATTTACCTCTGCAGGTCCCTCTGAAGCATCACTTGTCCCTCCTGGCTCTCACCAGTGACCCACAAATTGACAAGCGGAGTGGAGAGAGACTCCTCACATGCTTATCAGAGATCAGGTTTGTGTTCACAACTTTCTAGAGTCTCCTTAGCACCAGACAGGCAAAACCACTGTGCAACAACCTCCTTTTTGAGATCCCAAATCCTGAGGGTACTGCCTCTTTCAAGACACTTACCTACACGCAGAGATGACACTGGCAATGGCCTTTAACAGCTCCTCCTGCAATGAATAAAACAGACACCACTGGGAAATGCTACACAGCCAAATGGCACAGTCCTGCCGCACAGGGAAAACCTTTGTACTCCACTGCAAGAGGTAGCAGGGAAACACACCTCCGACACCAACCTAGAGAAGCAATGTCTGGCTCCTGCCACTCCTGCTTTAGAGGCTGCAGAGGACTTAGCTTTCCATCTCCACTGAACCGGCAGTGGAAAGGGGTCTTGCAGCACCTCTGAGCACAAGCAGGTACCCCTCAAGGCTAGAATCTTGTGCAGTGGAAGTAGTCTAAGTGGAAGGTGAACTCCTAAAGCAATCTGAACTCCACCTACTCATCTTCCCTGTCATTTTTGTATCTGCTAAATGTAGGGCAAGAGGCAGACTCCCTAAGCCGGAGTTCCTACACATCCTGCTCTGCAGCACAGAACATTGCATTTCCTGGTTCAAGGGCACATGCTGGTGATCACAACGACCCATTAAGTGCTTTTTTACCTTCCCAGTCCAGGTTCTCCCTGGCAGGCCTTGCAGCAGTGCGGACAGCACTATTCCCAGATGCGGTGGTACAAGGGAGCTTGTCTGTGTGGCAATTGATGCCATGGCAGCTGCTCCCTGGGCTTTCATCTTCCAGGACTGGGACTGCAGAGCCTTCTGGGTGATGGTTATCAACTCCTGCATATACAGTCTGATGCCACCCTGAGTACCTGCACATCAGACAGAGGAAAACTGTAATTTTGTCACAAAAACCAAACAAAACCAAACAAAATGATCTTTTTTTAAAAAAGAAAAAAAAGCATTTAAAAATTTTTTTTTTTTTTGGCCATGAAACACATCAGCAAAGCCTACTTCAGGCAAAGGGGTGATTGAAGATGGGTTCTGTTTTCTAGGTGCTTCCAAAGAAAATCTTTAGCATATATCTAGACAAAGAGCTCATCTCAGTGCTTCCGTATGGCAGGCACTAGACATTGTGTTAGNACTGAAATTTTTTTTTTTTTTTTTTTTGCAAGAACAGGTCACTGGAAAATCTTTTTGCCAGTCCTTTCCCAAACTCCATAAAAGTAATATGGTGACTGAGGGACCAGATCTGAAATCAGGTCAGAGAAAGAGCCAGCAAAACCATTTCACTATGTATCTATCTTCTACAGACAGAAAGCATGGCAAAATAGCCCTTCCATAGCACAGATTCATTAACTGAAAGCTTTTACCACTCTTAATGTGACTTACCAGGTACATTTTCCTGCCAAACTTCAGTCCACAGAGTAGAATTCTCTTTATCTCCTTTCTCTTCATCGGGAACCTCGTGCATGCCAAGAAAAGCCAATGGCAGCACATGTTTGGCATGGTTCTTCACTACGTCTGGGCTGTAGCGTCCCATAGCATGCACAGTTAAAGCACAGCCTGTTCTGTAAACTGGCTCTGAAGGAGCAAAAACAAATCACATATTATGACTGGGAAGCAGGATTTTCCTTTAACAGCTTGGTCTGCCTCTTGGGAAGCAGAGGAATGCACAATATTGTGTAATGACACATGGGAATTATTCAGCCAGTGAAACCAAACATCACAATATAGAAATGTTTCTTTACAAGCTTTTGCTATCACCAGGAACATTTTCTGCACAGTATTCTATAACTTAACAAACTTGCCCAAAAGCAACATACCTTCCTTCTCCATGTACCAACTGCTGAGTTTGTGCAACAGCTTCTCAGTGCTACTGTCCCGGGAAGTCTGTAACATGGAAGAGACTCAAATCACTCAAACACTTAAAAAAAATCCTCAATAGCAAAAAAGCAAAATAAAACCTAAAACCATCTCAAACCCCAACTCACCCGGACTAGATGGCCCATAGCAAAGGCAAAAGACTTCTGTACCACACTGTTGCGATCAGTCAGGCCACTAAGTAAAGCACTCATAAGTTTGCCTGTTGGAAGAGACTTCGCTTTATCAGAAGCATCATGTTTATTGCTGTGGCAAGAATTACAATACCGTGCATTTCATTAGCTTGTCTGAATATTTATGCATTTTAACTCGTCACATGTTTGCAGGGTTATAGGCCTGTCTGGTCCTTATGTTTAAACAAGTGTACAGCATAACACAGCAAGGCTCAGAAGCTAGTGTTTTGCCAGCCTCAGCCTGCACACCTTGACTGATAATGTTCCCATACATGAGCACCCCAGCTGATCATGCTTTCAGCTTTATTTCTATTTTGCAAAAGATAGCTGACCTTCTTTCTATTATCAAATCACAATAAATTGTAAAGAGAAGACTAAAACCCAAGGAAGTGAAGTCCCTGCTTTTTGTCCTCTCATAGCTCAAGTGAAGGAACAAGTGCTTATTGACAGCACTGCACTAACATAGGCATTGTTAGTCTGCTCCAAGAAAGTCTAGAGATACTTCCGCCTGTTCCTGCTGGGCGCTAGGGAATTCCCTCAACAACTTCTGCCTCTTCCAACTTCTTGAGGTATTTAACATTCCCAGGACCTAACCCCAGCATGCCAGTCTCATAGCACAAGGCGACTTCAAACAGCTCTCTGAGGAAAATACACATGTAAAGATCACTCTTGTGATAAAATCAAGGGCCAACAGGGAGAAAATGCTACCTACAGAACAGCAACAAAAAGCACCTTTGAAACACGACACTAGGAACAAACCTTACCTGAATAAGGTGTTAAGTCCTGAGGACACTGAGTGGTTAACGACACTATTACACTGGCACAGCCTCCCTGGAAGATTGCAAGGGAAAACAAAGGTAAGATAAAACAATATTAGCCCCTGGTTATTACTGTTAATACTTGCTGTGGTGCTATATGTACTCGTATGATGTGATCTTGGCCCACTGAGCCTCTGCCCTGATAAGCTGGAAGCCAAGGGTAGAAGCAGAAAAACAGTTTATAAACAAAAGAATGACAAGAATTGAGTTAGGAAGTGAAAAAGATACCAAGACCCACACTCAGGATAGATGGTCCTGAGAGTTTTACAGCTATCAGGGACAACCTTCTGTACTCAGGTGTCACAGAGCACAACAGCCATGTAGCCCAGGGGAGGTTAGGGCAGCACACATTCAGAAAAACACAAGTAATGTAGGTGGATTGAGACTCAGACGTAAAATGAATGACTCTAGTATGAATGAGCTTTAAAAGAGACAGTCAAAAGACTGGTATTTACATTGACACGACACTGTGTTCCTTTATCCATTTCCAAATGAACTATTAATATCATAGACATACCTTTGTGCCAAGGCCTACTCCACTTTTGACCAGTTCACACAGCCGAGGAACCAGCTCACCCAGGACGGACACATCCAAATACTGCAAGCTCTACGGAAAGGCAAGGGACAGGGGTGGCGTTGGGGGGAAGAAAAAAGAAAAGGTAATGGTGGCAGACTTAAGGTAGTCTACTTCCAGCTGAGGCCTGCCTTGGTTCTGCAGGCTGGTCTTCAGCTGAATCGTAAGAGTTTGCTGCGTGGTAGGAAAAAGGCACCACAAAGTGGCTTCCACCACATACAGATTCTCTTGTCCTACTTCTTTGCTGAGCTGACCCTGCTAAAATTATCATTTGCTGGAACTGATGTACTCCTGCACTCCAACTATTTAGGAAGCTGAAAGTAACACCTTAGCAAGAACTTCTGGGAAGGGAAAGGGATGCAAAGGTGTGTATATCTTAGGACAAAACCGACATTCCCCCAACTGTCTGCAACCCTGAAGCAGTAACATATCCAAACTAGGCAATGAAATTAAATTAGTCAAGACAGTTTTTAACTAAGTCAAGACAAACAAGTGGCATAAATGACACAAGAGGTACAAGAGGGATGTTACTGGTGTAATTTCTAATCTCCTACACCTAAAATGCCACTGAGCAAAACAGAAAGCCTCATGTTTCCAGCACTCTATAGCACACTGTCTGCTGAGGGGAGATCCATCCTCTAGCAAATTCAAGGATCACATAATAACTGAAGGTAACCGTCTCTGAGCTTCAGAATTCAGATCTGCTGTCACCTCCCCCTCCTGCACTGGTACAGTGAAGGGAATAAACCATTAAATCCCACCCAAGGATATAATCTCCCAGCCAGTCACAGAATATAGAGGAATAGAGAGAAGGTTGCTGATAAACCAGGTCGTCTTCACGATACTCCAGGGAAGCCATACTATCTCTCCCCTCCCCTAGGAAATCCCAAGCACTGATCAGGGCAGCACAACTGTCCCCCCAGGACTGGCAGGGGAGAGGCATGGCCTGGAGGAGGGACAGCAGCAGCTGCTGCAGCCTGCAGGGTGGCAGTGAGCGCTCTTTACAGGGAGCCTTTCATCCCCAGCCGCTTTACACACTATTTATAGAGCGCGCTCCACCTGACACCAAAACCCAGCTCCACATGCTGTCAGGTACCAGACGACTTGCTGTTGTTTCTTTTCTGTAAGCGCAGGAAACGAACAGCAGCTCTGGTGGCTATGCTTCTCCTAAAACTTGCTCAGCACTCACAACCCCTGCCTGCTCGCATGCCCCTGGCTGTGAGCAGTGCCTGAGCAGAAAAGAGGGGTCTTTTCTTTGGGAAGGGGCAGGCTCTTACAGAGGGCAGGGAGCTCTGCCAAGGCAGAACCTACAGCACAGCATCTGGCCACCAGCAACTCCTCCCTCCAGCAGCAGGAAACTATGGTGCCAAACACCAGCTGCTGACAACGCTTTCAGTGGTAACACATTTTCTCTAAACATCTCCACCATCAAAGCACTGGCAAGGCCCAGGTAGGGATATCTAAGGCACCACGAGGCAAAGGCTGGACAGCATTTGTGCCTTAAGAAAAGATAGAAAACTATCATCAGTTGGAGATCCAGGTGAGAAGCTGATTGTAGAATTGTGGGCCAGAGATTAAGAGAAATAGCAGCTAGCATAATCCAGAACCAGCTGAGCCCCCATCCAAAGAAAAGCATTTGAAAAATGCCCTCTTCAAAGCCAGCAGCTCTTCAGGTGGAGAAACAATCCCTCTAACTCCAAATGGAGCCAAGGTTATTTACAACTCATCTAAGGAGGAAGCCATGGCAACAAGATGAGAGAAGTCAGTACAGGACAGGCATGCACATGGAGATGTGATAATAAAATGAACCCTGAAAAGGTATTCTGTAAAGCTCCCACTTCGATTCCTACTCTTCTACAACATACCTTACACTGGAACCCTTTTGAATCAAGTACTTACCATGTTAATGGTTTCCATCATGGGAGATGACTTGACAGCACTAAGTCTGGCACTATCCATTGCAGTCTTAAAAAAAAAAAAAGGAAAAAACCAAAAGCAGTTGTAAACTCAACATGAAACCAGTGGAAAGGGCAACATCAGCTATAACTCACTACCTCACAAACTCAAACCAAAATCCATGTCAGATGCATACAGGCAGAAAGTAATTATATCTACAGACTATGAATGCCTCCCTTTCAGAGGCAGAAAGATATTCTAGCTGGAGTACAGGAGATAAATCATGCAATCCTGACATCATGGAAACAAAAAAAAAAAAAGGGGAAAAGAAAGAAAAAGGGGGAAAAAGAGAGAAAAAATCCTGCTTGGACCTATTGCTCATTCTCTTCCCAATGGCAAAGGGCAGAGTTTGTCCCCTTTCCCTCACCACAATGAAATTAGCTAAATTTACTTCTGAAGACTGGGTTTCAGTCACTTTCCCAGAAGACTGCTACTGATTAATATGTTTTTTTGAGAGAGATTAAAGGACACAATGCTGACAACATCCACCTCCAGCCTATAGTGCTATGGCACACCTCCTAGCTTATGTTGCAAGTTGTGCAGTTAATCCCCTGGGAAAAAGAGCAGCAAAGTTTGACAGTATAGGTGCATTTCAGATAATTCTTTTCACCTCTTCACCTGTTTCACAATTGTACATGGAGCCGAAGTGAAATTTAACAACAGTTCTTACCAAGATCATTCTTTACTTTCTGAAATATATGGTGATCTAGTGAATAAAAAGAATCACGACCCTTCAAAAAACCCCCCCACATTTGTCCAGCCATATTCCCGTGACCAAACCTTTTTTAGTAACTTATTAGCTATTTCTCTTTGCATCTTTGAACACTTCTCAACCAAATCCATCTTTCTGTTCACCAAATTAAGCTTGTCTTTATCATCTCTGTTCTGTTGATACTTTCCCATTGTAATTGCACTTACTTTCTCCTGATCTGTTGCACAAAGACTCAAATAATTGAGGACTTGAGGCTCCAGCACACTCAAGGATTCCAGCAGAGCTGGGATAAGTTTTGGTGCGTGAGGTTTCAGCATAGACCCAGCACTTTTACTGATCTTCACAAGAGTGTTAATGCTGGAAAAACAAAGGGAAGGTCAGAGAAACACACAGACTTAGCTGAAAAACCTCTCTCGTCTACTCTAATACAGTACCAACAAAAAGGCCAATCCAGATCTCAGATAAAGCAATATAAATCTACCTGCAAACAAAAATCTGTGTATTTTTCTGCTTCAGCAAAAGCATACCCCAGCCCTGAGCTTTCAACTGATGCTATGCTTTGCCCAGAGATTGCTTACTTTGGCCATGGTATCACAAAGGGAATAGGCAAAGAGGCAGTACTACAGGCAGATGTAGGAAGAAAACGCGCATCTTTGTGTTTTAAAGAAACTGTGTAAAGTCACCCCAGAACATCCATTGTCTCTGCCCAAGAAAAAACAAATTACAATGATCTGTTCAAATCCCAATTGTCAGTTTCAGCCTGACCACATCTCTCAGGCTGCTTTTTGACAAAGGGTTTTCATATCTTCAAAAGGGATGAAAAAATTCAAGAAATATTCACTATAATTTGTCAGGAGCTTTCTAACCTTCCTGGATCATCATGTTCAATAAAAGAAAATTATTTTTGTAAAGACCAGCTATACTCCAGGTCTGAATTTTCCAGGAAGTTATAAACAGTACCAAGTGACAAGCATATGAAGCCCCTACACATGAAGGGACATTGAATCGTTACATGACATAAAATGCATTTGAACAGTGTGACCAAATGCAGTAACCTCTGGGATGTGAACTGTTATTACTCACAACCAGTTGTGAAATAAGACCTGGCTGTTTCGAGAACGACCATGGGATTTTTGGTTTACAAGCAGAAGAGATACACCAGTCCTGAAGGACAGTCCCAAGTGCAGCAAACTGCTTGGAGATCAGTTTGCCAGTTGTACAAGGAGAAAAGAACTTCCTGCTGGGAACTTAATCTGGGCATTTGCAGAAAGGCCAGATACTCCCAAAAGACAGGTAGAGTTCCTGGGGCTGCTGTTTGAACTCAGTGAGAAAAGAACTCAGCAGGAAGGCTGTTTTGGGGAGAAACTTGACAATTGAAACACGAAGAACATTCTGCAACTCAGGCGAATAAGCTGGGTCTATTTGGGACAAATCACGACCTGTCCCCCTGGGAGCTTACGTGACACAAAACTAACCTGAGAGATCGGACTTCAGCAACTGTGCTTACTATTCCTTTGTCTAGGAGACAAGGGAGCAATACAGCTATCGTCTTCTGACCAGCTGCTCCTTTAGAGGGATCACACATTTTCACACAGACCTGGAGACAAGTGAGAGTCAGTGTTGCAAGCATGTACAAACCTCCTGCTCAGATTACATTAAAGCACCTTCTCTGCCAGACAGGAGAAGCAAACAGCAACTAGAGCAACTGCTCACAACCAAACCCAGGCTCTGTTACACCTTCATTCTCCTCACCAGGAGGTGCTGAAGCCCCAGGCCACATCTCTGAAAGGAGTTTTGGCTACAGTCAGCTTCCAGAAAAGGCTAATTTAGAGCCTAGCAGGCCTTGATCTGCATCTGGATGAAAACATAGGCCAAATGGCCTCTCAGTTGAAGGACAGCCTAACTCAACCACATGGATTCAACCATTCCACAAGGCAGAGCAGTGAGTCCCAGATCAGAACCAATTCTGCAATTGCAACTACATTTTGGGACCAGATCACCACTTGTGCCATTGAAATGTCATGCTGCATCCATTGTGAAGGTTGTGATTTCAAGCACAGCTCCTAAGATCCATTTCCATTTCCACCTACATCACTTTTTTAGAGCAATAGCAAACAAAACATTAAGTGATGTGCATACTACACCCAAAACATATTGGGTCAGTAACAGCACCAGAGGGTGAAACCCAGACTGGATTATTTTGTTTCACACCAGTGACATTTCACTGGGTTTGGTCAACTGTTGAAGTTACAGGAAGTTTCCTTAAATCCCTCCCCCATGAGGGAAAAAAAGGACATCAGAGGAAAAAAAACCAGTTCATTATATCCCTGCTTTGGCTCTATAGAACTTAACACTGCATTATTCTCAAGCAGCAGAACTTCACCAGCATCAAAAGTACAGAAGAACATGTGGTCAAGCTGTTCTGTTTATCACAACTGTACCTTATACTAGAGATCTTTTCAAGACAACAGTCTATGGTAAACATGTCACTCCTGGATATATGATAGTGAATGATTACCTGACATCAAAACCATACACCTTTCCATGAGCAAACGATGAAATTAGAGTTTTACCTTGCTTAAAGTTTTTAGGGCTAGTTCTGCTGCCTTTCGCACAGTCTCCTAAAAAAGAAGTCGACAACCATTGTTACTACTTTAAAATCTTCTAGAGAATGATTCATATTAAGTATAACACTAGCATTGACAGGACTATATTAATGGCTAATACTTAACATAATATCTTTCAGAAAAATTTCAGCATTGGTCCATCCGAGTATCTGGTCTACTCAATGACAAGTACATTAACAATCCTGCCTGACACCGCCAGGTTCTCTGTAATTCTGTTCACATTTGTCTCTGTGGCATTATTTTATTGGTTGTCCTTTCCAAAACAATAAAACCCACAAGACAAAAAAAAATTCCAAACAAACAGTAAAACCCAAAACGAAACCACCAAAAAACAGAACCTTCTACTTCAAAAAGGAGTATATATTGCTTTGCGTATGCTTTACCCCCTCCTCAATATAATGCTTGTTGCTCAGTGATGCTTTACTCAACTGAATCTTTACAACTAGAGAAAGATGGACTAAAAGCAAACAGTAAAATTAGTTGGTGGTGGTGTCAAGTGGCACCACCACCAACTAGACTCTTTGACTTCACTTGTAATGAAGTGTAATGTAGTCAGTATCTAGCAATATTCCTGGGTACTGAAACACAATCACCTGGACTGGTAATGTCTTAGGATGTTTTGGAAAAAATGTGGCCTGCCACAAGTAGATCTTCCCAAACCATTTCCGTGTAAAATTCAGGAATTAGATCCCTCCCCAAAAGGCATATTGCAGGCAGTTGCTTTGTTTTGGAGGTTAATATAGCTCATTAGCACTGAGGCAAAACTGCTCAAAACTTCAAGCTGAAGTTCAGAACATTTCTGAACACACTAAATCTACTAGTATGGAAGCAACTTCCTGGTACGCAGTACACTTTGGATAACAGTTCAGCCTTGCTTAAGCTTGAGCAGAGAAGTCAGGATCCAGAGAGAACATAGCTCAAACCTGGAAGTACCCGAGGACTCTTGGCTTCATATATGCAAGCCATTTAAGCACACAAGCAGCCTAAAAGAAATGTTTCTATACTCAAGAGTTAAGCAAATACTTAGGAATTCTTTTAAATCCAGGAAAAATGCTGAACCATCAAGAGTAAGCACAGTAGGAATGAAAAACAACTCGGAAACATGAGAAACATACACAAAGATTTTCCAAGGCAGCATGGAAATTTTAACTGCAAGGGGCCTGAATTTCTAGCCTACTTAATACCCAAAATTCCCATTTGCTTCAATTTGACTTCTCAAAGAATCTCTCTTTAAACATCTCAGAGCTTGATCACTGTACTTTCTGTTGAAGGTTCCTGTTCAATTATCAGTGCTATTACCTTAATGTCATCTTGCACTCTGAATAGGATTTCCCAGATGTCTGGAAGCTTGTCTATAATGTCATCCAAAGGTCTTCCTCTTAGTAAGTCATTCAGTGCCAGACAGCTGCAAACAAATTTTATTTCCTTCAAACACTACTTATTCAATATAGGTGTATGTACAGATATGTTTATAAATGTAAGTAAATAATTAAAAAAACCTGAGAACTGTTTCACATTCCTTATTTTCCCCAAACCCTAAATCTACTCTGTCATGAGGATGTCTCCTTTAGCAGAGAAAAATATGTTCAGCCCGTCAGGTGAAATCTGAAACAGGTGACAGCAAGCGAGAAAGACTGCTGTGGTGAAAATTGCTATTGCAAACATTTCAGTTACGAAATTGTTTCATATTTCTTTTCTGTAAGTATAGGATAAGAACAAAACAAAATAGCCTAAAGACTGGAACTGAAATTAAAACGGAAGTTTTCAATACTGCGTAACTACAAACCATTATAAACTAACAGGAGTTTATAAAAATGCTATACTGACCGGCATCCTGCTGCCAAGTACGTATATAGCCAGACTGCCAGTATTTCCTAACATTAAGTAATATTTCCGGTCCAAGAATAGGCAAGAACTTTGTGACCAGAAAACTCCTTCAAAGAACGTTGTTTAGTATCATGCTCAAGTTACATGCAATAAAAAATTTCAGGCTCAATGAAGCAAATAGTTTCAAGATGGTATCACATTTCAAGTGCAGACTACAAGACGGGGCTCTATCCTGATGAAAGGATGTGTCCTCCTTCCCCCCTCAACTTCTTCAGGTTAACAAGTTCACAGTGAAGAAGAGGAGAGCTCAAAGAAAAATCTGTTACTTTTCCTAGCAATACCTGGATTCTCTGATCCTCCACAGATTGCTGGTTAGGTTACTGATCAAATCCTCAAGAATTTCCTTCATGTACTTATCAACCTATTATTAAAAAAAGGAAAAATCATGAAACAAGCGTGGACAATGCACCTTTGCCCTGTACTCTGAAAAAAAAAAGTTCTTTTGGACAATACTACCTGCTTTCAGCCACAGCAGATGAACTAATGCTTGCCAAAGCTGACCCTGCACAAACCTACTCTGACTTTGCTTTGGCCATGCCTTTCTCTGCACTGCTTCAGGGCTTAATGCTGTGACAGAGATGATGAGAAAAGAAAGTCCTTTATCAACTGAACTGTTTAGATGCAGCACCAAACATGTGCTTTGAGGGATCAGAGTGAATGATTTCATGCTAAGATCAGCTTTACTAGGAGGAAAGATTTGCAAACCCATTCCAGGCCTTTAGGAGCCTGAGCATTGGCATCTCACAAAAATCACTTATTCCTGAAACTTATCTGGGAGGAGTTATCCTCAAACTGATGGAACAGTCTCTTCCCATGGGCTTCCTCCCACTTAAAAACTGCAGAACCATATTTAGATGCTCTTGCTCTAGGAAAGGCATCTTAGGCCATAAGGATTCCTGAAGAGCTTCATAAGCATGCTTATGAAAGCAATATCAAAGCAATATCAAAGTGTGGAGAGACCCCTTTAAGCAAAGCAAATCATTAATTTTAATACTGGCCGCACAAACAAGGTCTGCAATATCCTTTCACATGTAAGGTAGTGCAAAACCTCTGAGCACCCTCCAGCTCATCCATGGATACAAGCACCTCTTTCTCTGTAGGACACCACCTCACCCCTTTCTGCACAACACCTCCCTTTCACAAGATGCAACTGTCCCATGAGGATCTCTGAGATGCTGCTGGCTAGCAGCAAACCCACCACTGTGCACTTTGCTGCTCACTTACCATCGACTTGTCGGTGACCAAGGCATTCCAAATGCTGGTCATTGCCTGTCGAATGCCCAGGTTGGGGTCAAACTGGTAACGGTAGAGCCGGGGAAGAAGTTGGGGCAAAAATGGAGCCAGCTGCTCTCCAGCCTTGGCAGCTATCACATTGAAACCAAAAGCTGCTCCCTGAAATGATGACAAAAGATTATTTGTTCAAGCAATCTGCTTGCTCGCTCACTCAGTTATTGCTCCAGGGCACACCTCAGTCAGTGGCAAAGTTGACTGACACAGTTTAGATGTAGGCCAAATGAAAAGGACTAGAATGGTACCAGAATGAGTCCCTCAGTGTGACAGTGCCACAGTGATCTCAAGTACACAGTCACACTCAGCAGACAACATACTACCTCAAAACTTCCTTCTCTCCAACATTCATTCCAAGATACTGATTGATCCCAATTGCAAAAGTGGTGGTGGAGAATTAAAACTATGAAGATTTGCATATGTTCTTTTGAAAGACATTCTTTCTTGGAAAAACTGGTGAGGGTGGGCCCTTCCCTACAACTCTGCTGCATTTAGAAAAACTAGAATAACTTAGGAACTAAAAAACTAAAAATAAAACAACTCTACCTTAGCTCTACAACCTGAAATTTCTGGTGATTATAATTTTGCATCTGTCCACATTTAGTTTAAACCCAAGTATTCTTCCATACTCTTTTCTTTCTCCAACACTGTCAATTCTAACACAATGGAACTGCTGCTTGCCCATGAAGTCCCATGGGATTTTGCAGGATAGTCCAAAACCAAATTGCTCAATACAGGCAGTGCAGTGACTGCCTCTAACGACTTCATGTTTCCTGACTTGCAGTGTGAAAAGCTGCCACTCAAAACCCCACAGCAGTGATTTCACAGACAGGATGTGCTGTCTGGGTTAGCCTAAAAAAGGAAGGGTAATAGAGACAAACTCTCAGTTAGGATCACTGCTGTGAGGAACAAAAGGCTGCAGAAAGTATAAGGAAGAGAGAGGCATCATTTGCAAGGCCCTGAGCAGCTCTGCCTAGCTCTTGTGCAGAGGTTTGGAGCACAGACTTCCAGATGTCCCCTTCAAATTAGTTGATTCTGCAATTTCCTCAAATGCTAAAGCTCAACCTACAGATGCAGAGTGAATTTTCTTGACTCATCCCGGCTGGTGAAATTCCACAAGGGTCAGGATCCTAACTATGCTCCTGTGCTTCTGAAAGTCCCAGTGCAAAGACAGCGAAGTCTTGAGAGACACGCTGACTTGTCAAACTCTGGATGAAAGTTATTGCTGGGGCTTGTTTTTTTTTTTTGCACTAAGTGGTGTTGCCAGAGACTCATGCTCACTACCTGAGGTTTTGAAAGAGCACAAAAGGTGCAATACAGAAGATGCAGCTAGCTGGATCTTCTGCGTCAAAGAACATGAAAGGTGCTCTGCCCACTCCCAGGGACAAACCAAGTTCTTCCATGCTTGTGTAAAGCCAGTGAAAGAGTCCCCAGGTTAAAGCTCTGAAATGTATACTTAAATCTTTAAATTTATAATGCTACATTTTTTTGCAGGAAGTGGATCCAATAGTATTTTGGCTTTGCTAAAGGTTCCAGTAGCTTTAAAACAGCAAGTCTTGAGTTAAAAAAGGATACTTTTGGCCACAGCAATTAAACTGGTGTATTGTCAACTGGCTTTTTAGCAACTTGTTGCTGAATACTTTTTGCTCTGCCTTTTTACATAACAAAGGTCACTTTCTCTGGCATCTGAATTTCAAAACTAGATGAATTTTATCATCTCACTGTTTGAACACATCAAGACCTGGCATCTAAGCACACTCGAAAGTAAAAGGAAAGGATCATAGCTGATTCAAAGGGAAATGTCGGATGATATGAACCCTGTGATACAAATGTTTTGTTGTAAGAATTTCAAGTAATCCTAAATTTGTTTCTCAAGCTGGTAAATTTGCATTGGACCTGGCACCAAAAGCATCAACAAGCGGCCTCCACATGCAGTTGTCCATAGGTCATATAACCAGAGCAAGAGAAATGCAGTTACTCTTTCCAGAGTTCACAGTGGGAATTGAAGTGGTATGAAAGCAGCAAATTACCTTCCGAGAATTCCACATGGCATGATGGTTGGCCAGGTTCATGAATTTGTACACCAGGTCTGGTTGATTGAGATCACTAGCCAGTGAACAAAGCTCCTTGTAGGTAGAAAGACCTTGACTTTGGAGAGCAGAAGGGAAAACAGTGTCACTATTTTTAGCTAGACAAATGCCATAATAGCTAAAGCTGTAGTCAAATCATAGCCTAAAGCAGATAGAGAAGTGAATACCCTATCTGTACTACAAGGAAACAGTTATGGTAACTTAGAGAACAAGAAGGAACAAAAAGCTCAGGAAACAGATTTATAAGCAAGGGAATACTGTTTCAGCACTGATTGTGTGTCTGTCATTGAGACTGTCAGTAAACTTACCCATCTGGGGTTTTGCTCAGGCCACCCTGAAACACCACAGTTTCTCCAGTCATCTCATGTTTGGCTCTGGAAGAAAAGAAGTCCAGTATTAGCTTTACCAAACTCCACCCCTGAATGGACTGTATGCTACAAGACAAATTAATTTGTTTTGCTTTATTAACTCAGTAACTTCCCACTTTTTCAGTTCAAATCCCACAAAAACCATACAGGTGTGCAAAGCTACACACACTGCAAGGAATCTCATTAACCTGTATTGTGTATAATGTTAAGGAGACACTGCAGAAAGTGAGGGTTTTGCTGTACAGTCAGAAGGTAAAAAGTCAAAACACTGGACGATGGCTTTTTATCTCTGCTCAGACACAATCCATGTAATGGAAAGCAAGTTTCTACTTCAAAATGAAAAAAAACACAATTTCCATTTGTCTAGTCTCTTCCTGTTTACCACCACTGGACTCCCACACTCCCAGCCTAGGTTTTTGTCATTCACAGTGGCCACACCAGGTTAGACAGGAGAAGGCTGTTAAAGAGCATTTCCAGCACTGACAGACATGATTATTAGCCAGAAGTCCTGTAAGACCAGTATGTTTTGCACTAAAGCTGACAAGTGACCATTAACAACACTTTCTCAGCAAAAGATACATTTCAGGCACAATTATGTCCCCACTTCTGCAACGTTCACATTGTTCAGAGTTGCTGCAGGAGGTCATTGTCCTTTGCAGTTACACAATGCAGCAAGTAGGAAATCTAACCAAATCCCAGCTGATTTGAACTGCTTGAATCAGGACTGAATAATTATTTTGAAACTTTGTTGAATGGAACAAAAGCAGAACAACTTCAGTCTCAACAAACTGTAAGCTGAATTAAGAAATGTCCCAGTCTGACCCACTGGCGATACATGGATATTGGCTTGCTTTTGGCCACAAAACATCCTTCCACACACAAGAGAGGCACATTTTTGTTCCAATCAGACATGTAGCTCGGAGTACTCTCTCACTGTACCTTTTCCCAGTCATAAGGGTATCAACAAGTGTGGTAACTAGCTCTTGCTGATCCTGTTCACTTCCTAGTTCATAGATCAGCCCAAGACCTTTTGAAGCAACATCTTGACTAAGCTCTACAAGAGATTTTACAAAGTAAAAATTAAAGAGAAGCATGTCATTAGGTAATGCACAAATTTCAAAAACAAGATTCAGCCAAAATCATGATCTAGCAAACAGAGCTCTGTGCTGCAGCTCACAGCTGTCCATTTTAGAGCAGGCCTAGTCTTGCAAGACACAAGCTTTGCATTCTAAAGCAGCAATTTGTTCTGAAGGCACACCCCCCATCAAATTAAGTGACATCTTCACGTTAATATTGTCACTGCAGGTTTTGCAATAGCAGAGAGAGTTCCAAGAGCCGTAAGTATCCTGACACACTGCTGGCCCCTGAAGTCCAGCAAAGTTAACGGTAACACTCTCTTCAACTTCAGTGAGCTCTGGATAGGCTGCTGGATGCCACCCTTTCCACTAGCTGCCATGGGTAGACCTATAAGCCAAAATCTGCTAGCTTAAAGCAGGCTTAGGGCTCCTGTCCATGCAGGACTGATATGCATCCAGCTGCCCAAAGCAGAGCAGAAGTAGCACCACTGAACAGTTTCTGTTATTAGAGTCTGAAGGGGCAAATGCAGAAAAAGATTTGTGCTTGGTTAGCAAAGCGCAGAAAAAAGCTGTGCTTCTTACTTTCTACATGCTATTCCTAGAAAAGAAATCATTCCTATTACGTCAGAAACGGGATGTTTCTACAGTCACCTTTTAATGCTGACTGACAGAGGGTGTAGGTGTCTCTCTGCCTCTTCAAAGATTCCCTCCATTCTGTTAAAAGCCCACCAAAAGACAAAACTCTTCAGATGTAGTAATACTTACCATCACTATCTGACAGAATTGAAACAAATGCACTTTGAATATCCTTGAGACGAGACTGTAAGATGAGAAAAGAGGACATAATTTTTATCTCAGGTTTTGGATCCTTTCTCTGGTGTCAAGGCAAGTTCCTAACAGATAACTCCACTGTATCAGTGGAGTTGCCTATTTGAGCTACACCTACGAGGAGAACTGCCCTCCCTTTCAGACAGGTAAGCAGCAGCCTGATTGACATTCACAGAAGATAAGTTATTTGTCCAGCACCTTTTTACAGCTACCATGCCATTAGTAAACCACACATTTTGTTTTCCTTATCTAATACATGGCAGTAATGCATCATAAATCTGGCTTGCAGCCAGATGGGGCCATCCTCTGTGCGAGGTCACCTTTTCTTCATCCCCAAACTAGTAGATTTTGCCACCTCCTACAATATACACAATTTAGACAAGTGAAATATGGGGCGAGGTTTTACAACTAACAGCTTGTATTTGCAAAGCACCTATTGTCCCAAAGCTCTTTATCATTACCCAGCGAGCACAAAAAGGTTACAAGGTCCCATCGAAGTCTGTAGTACCTCTATACAGAGAGGGGACATTTTGGTTGGGAATGCTTTATTAAGTCCTTGTATATGACCTTCCACATTTTCTCATTACAGACAAGCACCCTAAATATAAGGTTTTCAAAGTGCACCAAAAACACACAGTACATGAAGCACAACATAACTGCTCCTATTTGCGATAAACTCTGTGAAACAAATGAGTCCAGGAATGCCATCTAATTCTCCCCACTTCTTCCCCTTAGACCTCCTTTTAATATTTTCCAAAAATAAACCCTAAAAACTACATAGACACCAACCCCTCCTTCCCAAGGGCAGATGTACTGCTGCTTCATCTTACAACAGCTATTTACACTAAGCTCACTCTGACTTGAGTGCACCTTTTACGAAGGTGCCAAACAGCCTTGTTCACCTGCCAGTTAGTATGTTCCCCTAGTAACAAAAGATAAGCCATGTCCTAAAAAGACCTCAATAAGGACTGCAGCAGCACTGGGGGAAAAGAGGCAATGGAAGTGAAGGGAAAGGAAGGGACAGAAAGGAGATGAGAAGCAAAAATAGGGACAATGAGCCAGTGTTAGGAAAGGGCATATTTCTTACCTTAATTGCTTTGTGTGTGCTCAGCTTCTTTACCATTGATAGAAGCCAGATGCAAGCTGCCTGCCTAATGTGTGGGTTGGGGCTGATAATGTGCTTGTTCAAAATAAGGTCTAGGACCCAGGGAACCACGTCATTCACTTTCAAATCTAGGTGAAAGAAAGAAAGGTGGAGGAGAAGGGGGGGAGGTTTGAGAATCAGCCACACCTGTTTTTAATTTCAATATAATGTGCAGTGGCAATGAAAAACCTAATCAGCCTAAGAGTACTCAGGTGACACCTTAATCTCTACTTATTCAAGAAAAGCCTTCACTGGAGTCATTGGGGAAGTATTTCTCCTAATAGAAACACTGAATAGAGTCCTCCCAACCCTTCATGAAAGTGTTTCAGAGCCTGTGGCCAAGAAGAGGTACCACTCATACTGGGTAAGATTCAGAGCACTACTTTTTTTGTTTGGACTCAAAATTTCTGGAGCAACAGCAGGGTTAAGTTTCTATCCTGTTCTGCACATGCTTAGCTTTGCATACACTTGACATCTAAGACCACTCTCAAAACATTAAAACACCTGTTTGCAGGTCTGAGGCTTATATTTACAGCTGCCTGTTTTGAAGCTATCATTTTGTCATGCTTTTATTCAATGGGTACAGAATCTTAGTTCTTAAATAAAATTTCTGTGTTTACTGCACGTGAAGTGTCACTCAATCATATCAGTCCAAGTGGCTGGAAAAAGATTAGCAATTTAATTTTCTAACCCTATTTTCCAGTGCAGGCTTCTAAATGCTATTTTAAAAGGTTTGTGTATGTTAAACCTAAAACTAATGCAACATTGCAAAACAAAATGAAGTAAAACAAATGCAGTGTCAAGTAGCAATGAATCAGATTTCATCAAGAAGCTGTTTAAACAGCACATGAAATAAAGTCTTCCACCCTCTGAGTAGATGGACTTGAAGAGGTGACATGACCTGTATATAATCCAGCATTGTGGAACATTGAGCAGTGCATTAACAAACACAAAAATGTCTCTTACTTCTACTGTTATAACTCAAATACCACAAAAGTAAAGTTATGGAGCCCAGTGTTTGTCCAGAACTGTGAGATTTTATGTTCCTCAACCCAGCCCCTGTATTAAGAAGGCCCACCTGAAGGAGGGATATACTCCTCCTCTGTGACTGTCCATGCATCACGTGCAGCCACTGAGCTGGTTCCTACAGCAGCACTGGTAATAGCTTCACCAACGGTGAACTGCAGTTCTATTTGTTTGGCCTGAAAAAACACAGCAGAGCTTCACTGACAGTACTAATCAAACACACACCAAAACTTTTGGTACTTAACTCCACAAAACACAGTCTCTCTCCCAACCCCAATTCTCAGCACCAATTTACAAGAAGATCACTTTGTTGGTGAGCTTCTGAGAGTATATGGCATCTCAGACCCATTGAAATTGGTGGAAACTGAGACGGTGTCAAATTCTCCAAAACAAATTAGAAGAGCTAAAATTTCCACACTTATTTTTAAAGCATGCCTCCTACAAAGCATTTGGTAGTCTCTGCAAAAGTTCAACTTAGTGAACAGAAAGAATTGGAGAGACAGGATGAAACTAAATCAAAGTTAGGACAAGACCATCAGTCATTAATGAAAAATCACTGTGGCTTTGTTATAGTATGCAGTAGTAAGAGATTCTCCTCTAATTCCATCCAGAATTTGATAATTTCTAAGAGATGTAAAAATTTGTTTTTCACATTAAAAGAATTCAGACAATACTTTGATTTGCTTCTCTGTTAGCTTTCCACTATTCTCTAAGTCCTCAGGAACAGAATGTGCAGAACTCTGCCACTTCATGTCATTATTTATGATGACTCTTGAGTTGTAAGGACTGATTTCCATACCTGCTGAGTACTTTCTAGATTGCTTTCCTTACCCTCTGGAAGCAAAAGATGCTTAGGCATTTGGAGAAGTAAGCCCCTAGCTTTCCACAATCTAAGAGAAAAGTACATATTTTATAAAGGAAGGTGTAATGACCCTAAGCAGTTAGAGGAGATAAATGCGCACTTAGAAATATTATTTTATGTTCACATACACAATATCCTTACTATTCTTGCTTGTTTGATCACATCAGATTGGACGACTTGGCAAAGCCAGCCTGTCTGACTCTCAATAGCTGTTTCTACAGTGCTGAATCCTATGTCAGTATGAACAAGGAAAAGGTAAAACAAGCTGTAAATGAAGAACACTGAAAAAGCTATTTGACTATTTAATTTTGCTGTCTGGCATTCTGCAATATGTGTAG
>WEKW01017928.1:14124-28659 GCA_013389905.1 Sula dactylatra | reverse complement strand
CATTTCAAAGCATTCATTTGCAATTCACTAGGGATAACAAACAGTACAGAATAATAGAGAATATTATTTCTCGGAAATATTAGGGAAACTAATAAAAGCAAACATTCTGGTAGCAATTTGTTCTAAAGGCATTCAAGTGCTTTAAGACTACACTTCTCACAGATACACTATTATCAGAGTGAGGAAGACAGAGCATTCACTGGTGAGGAAGTTGTTAGACAACGGCCTCACAATTTTAAAGCATTATGTCAACCGACACTGCAATTTTACTGTCCTGCTTTCTCCCACCTACACAGCAGCATAGAAGAAAACAAGTTTCAGTGGAAGAGTATATAGCCCATGTTGCAACGCTGATTGCTACAGCCTAGTTCAAAGCACTGGGTGTGGCAAGTAATTTCTAGGAAGAGAAGACTTTTTCTTCAAGATAACCACACAGTTTCTTACCTCCAACACCAGCTAACAGCTGCTGAAGAAGGCCAATATATAAATGTACAGGGTTGGTTTCTGCACTTTTTGAAGAGGAGGAGGAAGAGAAACATATGTGGTTGCCAGACATGAGGTTTCTTACGTAACGTCCAATGGCTGGAGCATGATCTTGCATTTCTGCCAAGCTCTGTGAGGTTGGCACCACACCTGCACTGTGAGCAAGACACATCCGCAGATACAGAACTATCTAAGTAGAGAAGAGAAAAAACACAGGATACTGAATGCATGAGCACTTGGAAAACCGTAGACATGACAAAATAAAAGGGCAGGGAATATGCTGTATTTAGTATAACCAAAACAATACAGTTTCTTCTTTAATCAAATCTAGACAGAAGAGTCGGCATGGAGACAGGAACAAATATAAAGTCTAACAAATTTTAGGACCAGTTTCTGCAATATGCCTGTGTAAGCAGACAACTGTACAGTGCCTGCATCACTCTCAAAAGATTAAATCATACACAGACTTTTGGTTTATCATAAGCAGATGCAACATCCTTGCAGGCAGTTCAGCCTGTACCCTATACTAATTTGGCATGCATACAAATGCAACCTGATGCATTGCTAATACAGATCTTGCATCACATCTGAATTTCTCTCTACAGACCACTGCAGCTAAGGAATCTGCTATGAAAAGAACAGCTTCAAGAAGCATAATGGGACTTTGGCACAGGATTGCCAGTTTCTCCCTCTCAGAAGCTATTACATTAGGTGTGCTGCAGAAAACAGTGGAGCAGCCCTCTTGCGAACATTCCTCTCAACCCCCCTGAAAATCCTGTTCAGACTGCTGTTTAAGGACAGACAGATAGGGGATGGAGAGTTAATCCCAACATCTGTTTAGAAGAGGAATTTTAGAATGTAGGGTGACTTATTGTAACTGTTAGCTTCTTACACTGTCCTCTAAATAAATAATGGTACACACATGCAAAGAAGTAAATCCAGACAATTACCTCTCCAAATGTGGCAGGATTGAAAGGCAACGCCGCAGTTCCAGTCACATATTTAGCTGGAGTTTTCATTCGGTGAGAGGCCTAAACAACAGAATATATTAAGACTGGAACAGTCAGATCCATGAACAGCAGAGATGTTGGAAAGGTCAATGTAATTTTGCTGGTGCAACTATGTTTATCCTCCACTTAGCAACTGAAAATGTACAACAGTTCTGTAACAAGAAGGGCACAGTGCACTTGGTAATAGTATAGTTTAGGTCCATCAACTAAGAAAGTGGAAACTCTGAATTCATGAAAGGGAACGGCAGGGGAGGCTGGAGGAGGACAACATTCTTCCCGCCCCTCAGGGGAAAAGAAGTGCTTCAGAATTTGAAAACAAAATACCTCAAACTTTCGAACCCTGAGGCACCCCATCTGACAGGCAGCCAGGAAGCTGGGACATGGCACCTCTGCCTGGGGAGGCTGCAGAGCAGCCAGGCTTCCCCAGTACTGGGAGGTGGGCACACTGCGCTGCACCAGCCAAGCCCAGGGAGTCTTTCAGACCCTGCTACCTGCTAGGTAGGAGGCTGCTGCAGCAAGTGAGCAACTCCTTTCCATGGAAATGTTAGCTTTGACAAGCAGGAATATTCCAGCAGAAACACATCTGAACAGAAGGTTTCCAGTAACACCCACTGCAAATGTTGCAGAAAAGCATGTCCTTATCCTCTAGACAATACACACGTCAGTGCTAGGGCTGGCTTCAGCAAGGTAGCCTTGCATCTGAATAAACACATAAGGTGGTTGCACAGAGGACAACAGATCCTCACGTCTGTTAACATGCTCAGATCTTTTGCTGCACTGTAACTTCAATGACATCCAGAACCATTAGTGACAACCTGAATTAGTGAACCAAAAGATGACTCCCATGAAGGGTGGGTTCCCATCCACACGCAGCAGATCAGGTCCCAGCCTTTCACATAGACTTTCTGGCAGAGGGAGAGAAGGATCATGCCACCTCATCCAGGAAAGCCATTTTGCATCTTGGCCTGCTACGCCAAGCAATGAGTACAAACTTCTTAAACATCTCCAAAACTCACAGATTATTTATGATATGTGAAAATTCACACTTTGAGATAACTAAACAAAGAAATTTACCTCCTGGATTTTTTATTATGCCTTCAGGACATGTAAGAAAGATCTGAAAAGTGCTCAGAACATTTTTTTTTTTAAATTCACTGAGGAGTGTGGTAATCTTGTTTTTCTCAGTAGTGATTAAACTAGGCTGATCAATAGTTATTTAGTGCCATTATAGCTTTTTAGTGGCATTACAGAAGTCAAGGAAAATTTAAAAATTAACTACAAGGGGGCAGGCATTTAATAGCGTTATATAAAACTGAATCTTGGTTTCTTAATTTTTTAAATATCTGTTTGAATAACCAGTATTTTGGACAATAGCAAGTTTTTTCATAAAGCTTCAAATACACTAGCAGAGTACAACACAGCAGAGTATACAACATTGCACAAGAAATCTCTCAGGTGTAAGAGTTCTGCTATGACAGATCTCTTGCCAAACCAGATGTGTTCCAACATTATATACATCTGATACTTTTAAAAAAGTAGACTATCAGAGAAAAGAAAAGTATTGTCAGTGACCATCCACATCACCTCTATAGCTTATAAGCCTAGTATAGCTACTATACACAGAAGTGTTTAACACAGACTAGATTTTAAAACCTCTCCAGATGATCTCTCAGTGCCAACAGTGAGGGTAAACTCAGCGGTAGAGTTTTTGACATATCATTCCACTAGACTTGTGAAAGGTTATTTACATGGCCATTATTTCCACAGACTGCAATGAAGACAAATAATTAAGCCTTTAAGTCAACAAACCAGACTTCTTCACTTGTTCCAGTATCTCCTTCCATAGCCTGGAATCTTCTGTTTTATGCACAAGATTATTTTTCACCAGCCCAACCAGAGAGTGATCTTCCTATCCCTTCAAGAATGTGTTTGCAATGAACTGTGTTTGTGAAATATGCTGGATTATCACCCCTGAATACTGGATTCCTTGCTCCACACATCAGCTGCACAAACAGCANNGCATCAACGCCTCCTTGTTATTAAAGCTTGGATCTCTTGTAATTATTGCCAGCAAAAGGTAACAATGAGTGCTAGTCTTGGCAATGCAATACTATTTGTGGTCTTCACTGTCATTTAACTAACTTTATTCCTCAGGAGAGGTGAGGGAGGCAGATACAGGGAAGAGGAGACTACACTTAATACATGCCTGAGCACCAGGCATGTATTTGTCATTTACTGGGACAAAAACACTGTACCTTGTCTTGAATATAATTGACCATTTCAGGGAAGGAAGGCATCTGCTTCCCAGAACTCTCCTTTTCATTTTTACCAGGAAATGTTCTCAGCACCCGCTGGGCTTCTCCATGTACCTCCTCCCGCCTTTCAGAAGAAAAGATGAGAAACAGACATTATTTGCACAGCACAAATGACCTTTAATGAGCAATAGGATATCTTGGGAAGCTGGGAGAGAGAAGTTTTTAAATGAGAAGTGGGGTTTTTTTGAAAGGAAGGGGGAAAAAGCCTGCATTAGAATTTAATGATTTGTTTATTTTAGAGAGGGAGAAGAAAAAGGATAGTGATGAGTGGCCTCTGCAAAACAGTCTTAATTAGCCCACTTCTGCTCCTGGTTCCCACATTTTTGTTTTCCTGTCTGCTCCTCCTCCCCATCACTTCCTATATTCAAGCTTCAGCTGACACCTACCAGGTTTATCGCTATTGCTTAGCAGAAGATCAACTCCTGAAACAGTGCTGGCACTGCAATGGCAGAGCAGTTTGTTGCAGTCGATCTTTTTAGCTTTCCTTAGTTACACAATAGCTACTTATATTAAAATAGAGCAATTAAAGTAAGTTGGAAAAAACCCCACCACTTAAATTGCAATAACAGAAAACTTAAAATGAAATTATTACTGTAGCTTAATGAGCCAACTACTCCTCAGAAGAGGGCGGCAACTCTCACAAGCGCATGCTCCTGACTCTTTGCAAATACAAGCTAAAAATAGACTGGTAGAACTTGCCAGGAAAAAATACATTTCTAACCACTGTAAAGGTGATTTCAGTTAATGCATTTTTCCTTTGCAATTGCAATTGATCATTAAGAGGAAGTGCTTTAGTGACAGCAGTTCATCAAAAACCAGAAGAAGAATCCAAGCCAAAGACTACTGTAAGGCACAGTAACAGATCTCCACAGAACTGTCAAGAACGCCCATGTAAAGGTTAGTTTCCAAATTACCATACTAGGTTTTCAGTGGGTGAGTTTATGTACATACAAACACACACACATATACATGCATTCATATTTCATCCAAGTATATACTGGATGCAAATAAATATGTAAGTGCATGTGCGTATATACATATATATGAAAATAACTTGATAAGGAAAACAACTTACGGGTCTCCTGCAGCTAACAGGAGTAAGTATCTGGAAGGGATATGATCTGGAGGGAATACTGTGCTAGCAAATTTCACAGCCACTTGACGTACTTGAACTTCAGGCTTAAAGAGAACAGACACAAACATATGGTTGAGTTTTAAATGAACACACTAATGACCTGCACTCACCACTTGTAAATCATCAGTCATCTGTTTTGTCCTCTGGTACCAACATGACTCAAAGAGTTCAGACATTCTGAGACACTGTTCTTGCTAACTCTTCATATGGCAGGAGACAGGGAAAAGAAAAGCTAGCTTCTCATATATACACAAGTGGAGAATGAAATGTTTAATGAAATAAATGCACATTTTTGGGAGACATAAATCAGGGTTATCACTAATTCTTAGACATCTGAACTGCCCTACCCATGCAGTTTTGCAATTAAGAATAACATGCATCATCAGACCACACAAAACAGAGCTGCGCTTAGGAGCAGCACAGTCAGACGTGGAAAAGAAACATTAGCTTAGAGTGATCAATCTCTCTGCTGGGTTCAGATAGTCTCCAGACGGTATTGCCCAGAGACCTAGATCGCTTGAGCACCCAGGCAAGAAGTCATCAGCATGAAAATAAGTGACTCTTACACAGTCACTAGTGCAACCACTAGAAATACGTATACCTCCGCAATCACCCCGAGTGCCCATGCAAACACAGAGTATGCAAAACCCACTCTTTCTGAAAACCCAGACCTCTGGGGAATTCTGAACACAAACAAGATACTCAGTAAAGTAACAGAGTTAGTGGAGTGTGGTTTCCTCTGGATTAGCGTCTCAAGGCTGAGTTCCTGTGGAGGTTCCCAAGTGCCTTATGAAGTTAGAAATCACACAGCATACTGAAACCCCCACTTAGGAGTGAATGATCCTTTCTACCAAACTCTTGCTTTCACAAAGCATTTCACAAGATGCTGTTCTTGAAGCATCTACTTCTCAAAGTTTTATTAGGAGGAAATTATGAGAAACATACAGCACAATCATAATGGCTTTGTTTCTTTGCAAAACAGAACTCAGAAGACTGCATCGTCACCCTTCTTGCAGCCACTGTACCATATTAACAACATTTCATCTGAGCACGCACCGACCCCCTTTTCCCTGGCAGGCCAATATATTAAGAAAAGGGAGACCTGTTCTAGAAGTATACAACAGGAAGTGTCAGGAAACAGGAAAACAATGAATATCTCTTTTTTTAAAGGCACTTAATTTTGACTCCACTGAAAATACCTTTATTAAATAAGAAGCTACAAGAGCTTCCATCAGGGTACGCTGGGCTCCTTCCAAGTTACTGTATGCTCCAACCATCATAGACAAGGCCTCCTGAATGGCAAGCCTAGTATCAGCATCTTCCTGCAGTACAAAACCGAAAGTTTTCACTTTACAGTGTGCAGTGACAAGAATTAAGCAAAACCAGCACAAAATATTAACGATTTCCCAAAGTCCCATCAGCACCTACCTTGCATAAAGCTTCAAAAAACTGCTGTACCAGTGCTATATCCTTGGTAAAGAGCTGAGGCATTCGGCTGAAACAAGATGTTTTAATTAATGAAGTTTTTTGGTTTTTAAATTTAAATGCTTCACATTTCATTAGTCTTCCCCTCATCCCACATTCTGACTATTAAACAAAACAGAGCCAGCGCAGAAAGTTTGCTCTATCTTATCCATTTCCACCATGGAGCAGCACCCCGGCACTTCACACGGTTTGGAAAGTGAGACATTCTACAGACAATCACTTAGATCACCAGCACACCACTTGCTTAGCTTCATGCCCTCTGATCTTTGCTGTACATTCCTTAAATTTATGTTTTTCAATCCAGAAAGTGGAACCATTTCTTAAATTCTGTGCATAATTCATGAGCTGCCATTAACCACTGCTAGAGAAACTCTCAGCTAAAAAAATAGTTCTTTTTACACCCCTGGATATGTCACAAGAAGAATGCTTTTCTCTGCACTGTACACTCAGCGTACACTCTGCACTGTACACTGCTGATAAATTAACAGATTACTCTGGCATTAGCCATTGCTTAAATGGTGCTTCAGTTACCTGGAGAGCTTTCCAACCGCTGAATATGCCATTGACAGCAGTTTTGAATCCTTGAATGATAAAACAATAAATAAAATTCAGCAAAACTGGAAATACATAAAGGCATATCTTTTATAATTAAATATTTACTTCAAATCCTGTCTCCAAAGTGCTTAAACAGGCTTTCATGGGCAAAATATCCTGGAACATAAAACAACCATATCCAAGAATAAAAGCATTACATATGAACAGAGGGAGCATGCTTTTCCACAAGAAACAGAAAATTACAAATGGTGACAAAATGTAAATCTCCCTTCTGGTCTCAGCTAATGGCATTTTATTTCAAGAGAGACAGCTAAGGAGATTCAGCAAGTACATGAAACGGCAGCAAAGGGACAGAAGCCTTCCACCGGCCCTAAACAGCAGCTTTACACAAAGCAAGCTGTTTGCACAGTGGATCCCCCAGATGACCAATGCAGCACATTTATGTATGGGCTTACTTCCTCCTGAACACTCCTTTTTCATGCCCTATCCAATGGCAGGGGAGGCCCACGTGTTCAAACACCAACTCAGGCCAGAAGGTCACATCCAACAGTTCAAATGAACCAGCAAGGGGATCAAAGCTGCAGAAGAGGAGGTCTGCAACACCAGCCCTCCACAGGATACATGCAGGAGCATCGTAGGGAATCTGCGTTCTGAAATGGCACTGGAAAGACCTCTTCAGGCCAGACTGGCATTTGCAGTTCTGTTTGTAACACCCTTCCCATAGCAATATCATCCCTGGACAGACAGGATGAGAGGTATTACAAGCAGGCCTATAGAGCTGCTTAACACAACAGGGTATATGCCTGGAGCTGAGGCCCCTGCGTGTTCCAGAGTAATGAGTAACAGCAGCTAGGTGCTACTCTCGCCTCACTCTTTACATTACCAACACTATTATTTCCTCAGACTTTTGCAAATAGTGTCCAAGCACCTACCCATAGCTGTTAAACAAATGAAACAGTTTTCCTATACAATGTTTTAAAGTATTTGCTTCTCTTCCAACAAAATTTCTTAAAAAGCAGCCTGTGATAGCCATCTCAGGCAACTACAGAAAAAGATTTATCAGTTTCCATCATAAAAGTATTTGTCTTTTGCTTCTATTTATATGAAGAATTACAACTCTACAGCAAACAACCTTTCAGCTTACCTCTTTGTATTCATTGATCAGCTTTGTAAGTCCATTTAAAAGCATTGGGCCTAATGGCTTTATTTTACTTTCTGGACAACTGCAATTAGAGAAACCAACAAACAAAATATTATCTTTTGTACCCCTTAAAAGTATCTTCTCTCCGTATCACTTACTCTCAACTTCGTTAAGCTGAGAAGTTACAGTTTATATGTGTGCAAGCACACACAGACAGACTTCAGGATTAAGGATTAACTCTACTTTCTATGAGTTTTAGTACTCTTTTTTGCTCTTAGTTCAGTTATTTCTTTAGTAAGCAGAGTAGCTTCTAGGCAAATAGCTAAAAAATATTGTGCTCACTCTGAATTACTTACATGACACAAATATGATGCACAAACTGCAAGGACAAACTTCTCAGTTTTGCATTTGTGTTTGCACCAAAGAGTCCATCATAAACCACCTGGCCAAAAGGAATAAAGAGCAGCTCAGAGAGTGTCAGGCCTCAATTTCCCTTCTTTAAACACTGTCAGCAGTAAACAGTGCTTCCCTCCCCTAAAAACTGGAAGAACTGCATTATCAAGCATATTAGGAAGAGCAGCTTTGGAACGTAAGCACTACCTGAATGTTAGCTGGGAACGTTTCTGCAGCTTGCCTGGATCGCAGAAGATGAGGAACTATCTTTAATTTAACACGGGTGCTGACTGACTCTCGTTTCATTTCTGGTTTCAGAACAGATCCCTGTCAGAAATGGAGTTAAAAGAATGTATTACATCTTTGGACAGCAGTACTTTTAAGTTAGCTAAATTACCTTCCACTAAAAACCAAAATGCACTGGGACAGAGAAAAAATTATTCAATAGCAAAAATATTTAGTGAAAGCAAAGATCAAAGGAAGTGACAGATTTAAGAAAAAATATATATGTCTTCTCCAAATACAATAAGGCAACTAAAATTACAGCTTCAGAAATTAAGCAGGTATGCAACTCTGAAGGCAAATCTTACCTCCTTGGTTTTCAGTGGTATATCCCCAAGATACACTTTATACATTTTGTTGATGATAGTAGGATTGTTCCAGTCAATTAAACTAAAGAAGAAAACACATTGAACACCAATGTTATGATTCTGACCTTTGATTACTTCTTAATGTGTATGTTTTACAGCATTTTGCATCATATTCATATTCTTTCCAGAATTTTAATAGATCTGGGTTGACTTCTAATCACTCCTCCCACATCCACATCATATGTAATCATGAAGAACATGAAGTTATTACAAATTTCACCTACAAATTCTGACCATATAACTCCAAATAATTTGTGAGGAACCTACATGCCCCTTCACTTCCACTGAAACAAGACATATAAACCATGGTAGTCTACCAAATGAATACAGAATGGTCATCTGTTAACAAATTTCTCCACATTCTTCAGCCTCAGTGCTTTGACATTTCAAAAGAGAAGAGGGTATTTTTAATTCTAGGACTGTATCATCTTGGTCTCTCAGACAAACCTGTCTGCCCACAATAGCCATCTAAAGCTAGCTATTAATAAGACTGTTTGGAACACACACAGCCACCCAAAGAACACCTTACAGAAAACAAAAAGTTAAGCATGCATGCTTCAAAAAAGTGGAGGAGACAGAACCACCTCTTTCTTTCAATAAAGCAACTGATTTCCAAACAAGTGAGCTGTGAGGTAGCATATATTTCTCATAAAAGACATTTAACATTGCATATTAACGTGCATTTTGTCCACACACTTATTTTGCTCTCCAGGCAAAGAATACCCACACAAAGGGAAAGATGAGACAAGAAGCAAAGAAGAGACTGCCTTCCTTAACCAGGCTGTCGTCATTTATTAGAATCATCTCCCTTGCCACAATTGAGACACATGAACAGACTCGAATGGAGAGGGTTTCACAGTACATATTTGACTCCGAGTTAAATAGTCCTACACTTCTAGTAATACAGAAGCCACCTACACATTTCAAAGGCAGGCCTCTCTCGCTCCAAATGCCCTACATGAGCCAGCGAATCTCACGAAATCAATGACTCAGCCAATAGTACCATCAGCAATTACTCTGGCCTCTTGATGCATTAAAGACAGAAGCATTGTCTTTAGATGACGAAAGGTGGACTGCAGAGGAGCAAAGCTTTGATAATTCAGAAAACAGTGGCTGCCAGACTTCCTTGACTATGGTCCACTTCACAATTACAGTTTCTTTACTCCCTTAATAAATTAAGTGGAAGTATACGTTTCTGGGAAAGACAGTATAGTAAGTTGACCAGCTGTGAATCACTTACTAAGGACTTATTGGCCATCAATAATCCACAGAGAGCAATTTGGAAACCGAGTAAGAAAATGGCGAAGATGACTGAAAACAGACAGCTAAGGCTGTCAGCACCGGAGCCAAGTGATGTTCCCAGCTGCAAGACTGTGAGCCACACCATTCCCAGACCCATCTGAATACATGGCAATTTCACAGGTATGTGGGGGACTGCAGCCTTCCTGCCTTCAGAGCACAATCCCTCTGGAGCACTGCATTAATTGCAGCTAGCTTTCTTAGTAACACTAGCACCATCTTTTCCAAACATCCAAACTTGTACCTTTGTTTGCTCTTTAGTTCAAGGTCTGCTGCTGTGGCAACACTGTGTCTTGTATCACTGGAGGCTACAACCAGGTGTATAACAGCTTCAAGTTCTGGCACTTGCTCAGCTTCGATGAACTTCACTATACCCAGCTTACACTGTTCAACAGCGGGGAAAGTAAAGGCAGTGTTACTGACAAGAAAGCATATGTTAATAACCATAGCAGTTCAGCTCTCTGAAATGACAGCTTCTGCTTGCTAAGGAGAAGCTCACATGCTCTCCACCCCTTTAGCAGCACTCTCCTCTTGCCTCCTATCAAAGCAGTCACCTGCAGCCAAGTCTCAGCACTACAATTAGGGATATTCTGCTACTTCTTTCCTAAAAAGGGACGCTTCATCAACGTAGGAGTTTTGCAACCTTACTATCTTTAGGAGGAAAATGCAAGAGTAGGCTGCAGTCGTGGTTGCTTCCTAACCAGCCCTGAGAACTGCTGGCACCACCTCACCATTGCAAAGTTCCTTAAGGCATCATGCAAAATCCCTTAGTAAATTCCCTCAGGGCAAAGAAAGACCTGGTCAGAATTAGCTCCGTATTTTCTCTTTGGCCTCCTGTTCCTCTGTCTATAGCCATCCCTGTTACCACCCACAGTTCACCAAGGACCAGCCCCGCAGCTGCAAGTACCTGTTCCAGCAGCTCTGGTGTCCAAGGGCTATCCCCAATTACCCTTTTCGCTGCATAAAAGCTCATTCCTGGAGGTGGCTGAGGGATTCCAGGACCTCCCGTGCTACTCGATGAAGAGCCCTGGGCCGAGGGCATGTTTTGTCGACTCTGAGATTCATTCAATACGAACCTAAGCAGGTTGGAAAGGAGTTTCATTAGAGGCTTTACCAATCCACATTGCCAGATGAATCAGATGCTGGAATGGAGGAATAAACATAACCTGTCCAACTTCATGTACTCTTATTTAATTAATCCCATGACTCTGACATAAGACAGAATTTTACTCAGTTGAGACTCAGCTACCAGATATCCCAGCATACTCTGCAAGAGCTGTAACAATCTCCTCATAACTGTTTGAAAACAAACCCCAGTTAGAAAAGAGAAGGGTCCACTGGCATTTCAGGAAGGAGTTATCTCCAATCATGAACCAGAAAGAATAATCTCTTTTGTGTTAGAAGTAAATACTCAGACAGTACTACATTCAAGAAACTTGTGCTAAAAGCTTTAACAAACATTTGTATGATTTCTATGAAAAACGCAGAGAAACAAGGGAAATAAGCATATGCAACACGATGAAATTGCAGGAAACAATCCTTGATATAAAAAAATAAATAAATAAGATAATGTCTTGGAAAATGGCAGTTTTCATGCTGGGCAGGGAAGGAAAAGAAAAACCATACAGGTAAGTTTACAGATCTTAGTCTTTTTGGAGACTGGCTAGTCTAGCTGCCTTGTGCACATCTCCGCACTCTCATAAAAGACACTCCACCTCTCTGTGTATCCTTGGAAGCTGGTCAACACATGAAGGCATCAAAATTGTAGTGCAGAAACCAAGAAGATTTCGCTCCACACAGCCACAATCTGTTCTGCATTCAGCACACAGGCAACAAAAGGAAGTGAACAGTCTCAACAATATGGATAAACATTCATCTGGACTCTCATTAGTTAAAACTTTAAACAAGTGAACTTGATTTATAGCTTTAAGCCATGCAATTAGGCTTTCTGGCTGTTTTACTGCATGCAGACTGGCAAGGCTAATTCACAACTGGGCAATGACAGAGCAAGTTCTACTAGGCATAAATTAGCTGTAAACAGCTGCAAACGGTCTCACCCCAGGGAGCGAGACTCTAAGAGACAGACATCCAGAGCCACAGGCTAGCTGAAGACACTCTCTGAGCTCCTTCAGGAAAGAAAATGAAACCTTCACCCCTACCCTTGTGGTGCTTGAGTATTTAAAAATTGTCATGCTTCACCAGAGTACAAAAGCACGGAAGGAAGTGAAGTCTCATTGCAAAGCCCAAGGACTTCATCTGCTGAAGCTACAGCCACAGCAGTGTGGGGGTGAGGCTAAGAGCACGAACCTAGGCAAACTGAGGAGCGTGAGCTGCGAACAGAGGAGCAGGCTAGGCATTTTAAACTATAAGCTGCAAGACTCTACACACTTAAATGGTAAGGAAGTGACCCCCAAAACATCAGATGAGACCACGGCCTTCAGCAAAGCCACATGGAGAAACATCACATGCTTACTATTTTAAAAGTCATTCCTTTAGGTTAAACCACTTGGGTGAGCAAGAGTTAGGGGCTCAGAAAAATCCTATGGGAATCAATGAACTGTCAGAAAAAAATGTATTCTACTGTTAAAATTATTTCTATTTTCTTTCAAAGCAAAAGCTCCCCTAGCAATAAAAGACACTAAAAAAATTAGTGGAAAATAGTTTTTGAGAAAGTATTGATTTTAGACACGAGAAGACTCCTAACAAGCACTGATAAGTAAATACAAGTTGGTCTGTAAATCATTCTTGCTCTCAGAAACAGTGCTCACACCAAGACATGCCATTACAGTTAAAATATTTTTTGTCAGAAGACTGATGAGAGACAAACCTTGTTACTAACAAGGTTCAATTCTGAAAAGCACAGGTTTTCAGAGATTACACTTGCTTATGACCTTGGAGGAATAAGCCTTAAAACTCAACCGCAGGAAGATGAGCACACGTTTTGATCTGGCTTCTATTTTAAAGGTTTGGTTATTTAACTGATAGCTCACATGTCTCATAGCTTCACTTTNTATTTCAAATGAGTTTCCAAGGGTGCACTTTGTAATGTTTCACAAAAAGACGACACCAGTACTAGAGAATATTGGTATTAACTCTTACTTACCCATAAGGCATGAGAAGAACATCCAACATAAAGTCCAAAAGCAGCTGTACAGTCTTTGGTTTTTCAGCAAGATTAAATGGAGAAGCTGCTGCTTTCAGTGGTTCAGCAGGGTATTTCATGTGAAAAAGGGTTGGTATTAGAAGATGCATTAGGCTGAAAAACAATTATATTTACTGCAACCATTTAAAAAAAAACATGTTTATTCTTAACATTCAAAAGAAACCTTTAACAAACCTGGTCCTTAATAGCAAGAAAAAATCTTAACAAAAGTTAAACTGATTCACAATGCAGTGGCTTCTATTTGCCACCAGATGTACTTAAAAATGGAAGGCAAAAGATAACTTAGGATTTGCACTTAAAATATAACATCTATGTCTGCATGCATGCATGCACACACACATCTGGAGAGACGAAGTCACTACCTTTATCCAGACTTTTAAAGTTTCATAATTATGCCACAAAATACAATCTAGGACTGCCTCATCCACAAGAAATCTAAAGTTTTAAATCTGAGTCTGCCTAGCACAGAAGTTGGTCAACACTGTTCAGCTTCACCAAAGAGTGTACACAGACAAATATATTGATTATATACCAGTATAGCCAGATTTCCCAAAGCTTTCTTCACTCATGTATCTGCTTTTTCAGACAGGGCTGGGACCATGGTCCCAGAGAAGACAATCAAGTATTTTCACACTGATCTCATTAATGGAAGCAAGATTTTACTGCAAAAGACTTTTCAGTAAGGTCTTTTTTAAAATACCTTTACACTGTCACAGTGATGTGGAGTGAAAGAAGATGCGATTTTAATGCCATTTTCCAGTGCCAGCATGGTGGAAACCCATCTCAATGTAAATAAGAAGCAAGTCCATAATTAACAGCCTTCTAGAAGTTCTTAGTACACAGCAGTTCCAACTTCAGTCTTCGCTTATTACAACTCAGTGTTTCAAGTGAGTAGGAATTTTGGTT
>WEKW01017928.1:0-12573 GCA_013389905.1 Sula dactylatra | reverse complement strand
GGTTTCACCTCTCTCTCTCTCATTATTTTCCTTTTCATTATATTACTATTGCTGTTTTATTTTAGTTATTAAACTGTTCTTATCTCAACCCATGAGTTTTCTTACTTTGGCCCTTTCAATTCTCTCCCCCATCCTACTGGGTGGGGGGAGTGAGCAAGCAGCTGTGTGGGGCTTAGGTGCTGACCAGGGCTAAACCACAACACCAGCCAAAATCACAGTTTATGTCAAGTCTGTTTTCAAACAGGATGGTTCTTTTACTGCTCTACAGAACACATGCACTCAAGAAGCGCACGGCCGTTTCTGAAAGGTGAACTCCAGATAATCCCACTTGCTTAAAGACAATGTGAGATTACTTCTCTATTACTGCTGTTTAAAATCTAAATATTTCTCCATCAGTCTCTAAGACACTGTATTTTCCATTTAAGCTATGTATGACCGAACTGTCAAGAGAAGAACAGAAAGTTTCCCTCTGATTTTATCACTTTTTTTCATGATGGTGATTTGCAATAGATCTACCGCAGTTGAAATTAAAATCATCTTCATAGTTTCACAGAAACATTTTTAAACTATTTTCACTTTTTAAACTACATTGACTGAAGCCATCTGGTAAAGTTTCCCCGTCTATAAAATACCAGTTTTTTCATCTTTTCTCGCTCAGCTAAGGTCCTGACCCTAAAAACACAAATAAATACAGGTTCTTATGCATTCAGACAAACACAGATATTTTAAGACTCTGATCCTGCAGGATGTTTTAAGACCTTGATCCTGCACATGTCATGTTAAGGATTGGTAGCTGCTTGCAAAATGGACCTTTTAACAATGAATAGATCCTCTACAAAACAAACAATGACAATTTTTGCATTCATGAAATATCAAGAGTAATTATTAGTAATTTGAACAGAATCAATAGCATAGCTGCTTTATGAAACTAAGTTTCACCCACACCAGACTATATAGTTTAAAAAAAATCTCTTAAAACACCAACCTCATGACAATAACATACTTGCCAGGAAAACTGACAGAGCTAACTACAGGAGCTTTAAAGAATATTCTGCTTGTTACAAGTAAATCAGCAACTGTTCTTGGAAGAACAGACACTTACAGTGACAAACGACACTGCAGAAGGATCTTGATATTGAACTAGCAAAGTCTCTACTGGAAGCTGAATTTTTGGACGACTTTTGATGCGCTTATTCAGATGAACCAGCAGCTCCATGACCTGATGGGAAGAAAAGAAAAAACTTGGAAGAACCACCATTAATTGTACTACTTTGGACTCTACACATCACCCTCAGTCCACTAGGGAGGACTATTATAGAGATCAGGCCTAAGCTTCCTGATTATTTAACCTCTAAGAAAACAGCAACCATCATTTACTGTATTATCTTAAAACCACTCTGACATGTCTCAAGTCACTGTTAAGACAAATACACAAAAAATCCCAAACCACGCCACAAACAATAACCTCCATCAACAGAAATGTCAGGAAGAAATGATTACTGACCAGTTTTTTCTACACAGTTGGTTACTATCCCTCAAAACCGAGCCTGACTTGGAAACGTGCACTGCTGTACAGTAACTCTAATTCATGACATAGAACAAAAAAACAATGGAAAAAACCCCATCCATAATGAAGTTATCAAATACATGTATGAAAAACCTGTGTTTGGACTGGAACATGACAGGACTGAAATACTTCAGGGAAGAGGAAAAGCCAACGGGAGCCCCAGGCAGGAGCAATGTGCAGCCCTGGGCAGGCAGACACTGGCAGCAATGCCAACGGGGCCAGGCAGCAGCTCTGGGGGGACAGCCCTGGGCTCTGGAGGACAGTGAGCTGAGCAGCGGCCAGAGTGAGCTGAGACAAGAGGGGTGCAGCGTGGTACTTTCTCATGGTGAGGACTCTCAAAGTAGTGGAGCAGTGGCCTAGAGAGTCTAAGCAGCCTCCATCCTCAGAGGTTTTCCAAGACCTGTCTTGATAAAACCTTCATCATCCTGGTCTGAACTTGTAATGGACACTGTTTGAAGCAGGAGGACGGTCTGGAGACCTTCTGAGGTCCCCTCCAAGCTGAATTATCCCATGATTCCACAATCCCATGAAGAAGTTTTTCAGCACAGCAGCAAAGTGTCATTTGCAAATCCACTAAATGAAATCCCATAACTGAATGGAGGAACTTGAAAAAACACAATCCCCACTCTAGAACAACGGGTTCTGAGAAATCACAGTGAACATCTGCATCTAGCTCACAAACCCTATCAAATGCTCAAGCAAGGTGGTGCAAAAATGTAAGTGACATTAAATGGAGTCAGCTCAGCTCCAGCAAAACCAGACAGAGCTAGTCCTAGATGCATGTTGACTGCAAGCAATTCAAAAAGCCAGAGTGGGCACACTGTCCCATACTTCTGATGGCTCATCACCTTGGTCATAGTATGGTGACAAAGCAACCAAATTGCTGTCACTGGAGTTGGTCATGGAAACTGCAGAACCATATGCATGCTGAGCTGCACATGAGCTAAGACATCATCTCTGCATCCACTCCATGACTAGGTATCAAGCAAAATAATGTCCAGATATAATCCAGAGAACCTGCAGAGCTGACCCCAAGCATGTGACTGAGACCAGAGATAAGCTGACAAACTAAGTAATGCTGATAGCTATCATATTTTGTTGTTGCAAAACTATCATAACATCAGTCACAAATTCCAGTTATTTTAGAGAGGAAAGAAACTGTCTGCACACACTTTTTTTGGAGAAACATACACATATGGCTACGACAGAGTTTGAGGAACCTCTTCAATTTACCCATGGTGGCTGGTGTAAAAAGACGTGGCTGGGTTTGGGTATGTGTGAGGGTTTAGCTAATGTCCTGCTTCTCTAATCTTTAATACCAAATCAGTGCATTAAGGATCACTTCTAGCACTACTCATCTGACCTAAATCAGGCAAATGTCTGCACTTCTGAGTATGACTGCTTCTCGTGTTTTTGCTGGCTTCACACGGGCTGCATAAAGTGACACAGTATCCAGTCTGGCACAAATGCTGCCAGTGCATCAGTACTTCCTGGAGCATATCTGAACCAGCAGAGTGAATTTACTCAGGGTTAGTTCTTTCTGTGACACTGCTAAAGTAACTGATTTGGTAGAAGACATCCTAGAGCTGAATTTAACTCAGCTGTCAAACTATGGCTGGAAGAGGGACTACCTTTTCAGAGCAAACAGATTAAAAAGGTATAGGCATTGCAAGCTTATCCATGTATCTAGACTACATCCTAAATCTCAAAATGTATGAGGACAATGAGTTCAAATTACTGAATGAGGCAGTAATATTGACCTGACAGCCACAAAATTAAGGGCAGGGTAGCACCCTCTCAGTCCAAAAGGTGTTCTGGCATTGACTCATCTTGACAGGTTTCATGCCTGGACACTGGGGCTAAGGCTCTCCTCAGACAGGCCTGGGAGGGACCTGGACAGAGTGCCCGCTCCTCTAAGCCCTTAACTGCCTGCCGTGGTGCTTCTGTGTTCCCCTGGGCTTGTGGAGATGGGCCTTTGATAGGCTGATGGCTCCTGCAATGGGTCTGGGAATAGCTGGGGCAGGGCATTAAACAGGTTTCTGGACTTGCTGTTGTGTCTCCGTGCTCCTCTGCGGGTGTGCAGACAAACTTTCATCCTGTAACATAATGCAGGGGACTGAATCCCCCAGGTACATATTAAATTCCAAAACTGTTTGGTCCTTGTTCCTATGAGTGCAGCCAGGGAAGGCGCATACAGTTTTGAACTGGAATGTAGTTATCTACCTGAATGAATTCTGTAATAAAGCTGCCTTCTGTACCAGGGAACTGAATTCCATCAGGTAGGTATCAAATTCCACCTCCAAAACTGTTTGGTCCTTGCTCTTTTTCCTGTTATCAGACAAATGAATGACATCAGGGAGTGTGTCTTCATGGTCTTTCGCACACAGAAGCAAGCTTGCTCCGCTTGTGCAGTCAGGTGGATGCAAGACAGCCCTAACCTGGAAGCCACGGCAACTGCCTCTGTGGCACTAAGTCTTGATCTCAGGCTAACTCATGGCTAGCTGGCCCCAAGTGGAATCAAACACAGCCTCCACACATCTGCAAAAGCCACACAGCTGCAAAATACCTTGCTGATACAAGCAATGACCACTTTCTTTAAGATCTAACAGTTATAATAAACCCATTCTCTATCAGGCTCATGACCGCTTTTCCTCAAAGAGTAAATTTCTTCACAGAGGAAATCCAACTGTTATAAATCATGATACATCAGGGGCATTTCATTCTCCCTGATCAGGAAAACATACCATCATGGTAAATTGCACCCTTACCTTTTTACGAACTCCCTCCTGTGTGCTAGACAGCTTCAGGAGAACAGGGGGTAGGAATTTAGAAATTATGTTCTGTAACTGTTCATCTGTTTCTGCATGGCCAAGACGCAAGAACACACGTTCAAGTTGATCTGCAGTTTAAAAAAAAAGGAAAAGAGAGAAACTGGTTGAAACTCAAAATTGCTGTAGCAAGAAAACAACTTTTTCTGAACATTCCCTAATGGGCTTGTAAGAAATGCTGCACACAATTCTTAAAGTGCTTCCATCTCAACAGCACTCAACACAGATCCATCTTCTATTTTTAACACTGAGCAAACTGTTGATGGCAGAAACCAGCCTCATAGCTTCCAGAGCTAGCCTCCACAATTACGTGGAGGCCACTCGTATCAAGGACAGAAGAAAATAAGATTTCCTTTGGTTCACGCTGCATTTCAAATAGAGGTTAGAACATCTCCAAAGGTGAAATGGAGGGTTAGGATCTCCAAGTCATTTCCTGCCCTTTCTGATTTTTCTCTGCAAAGGTGTGCGGCTGTGGGGCTGCTAACTTTTGAAAATATGCTTGCTCTGATCTGCATCCAGACCATGATGTTCCATGTCTCCACTAGTTAGAGAGCAAAAAGATCTGGACAATTCTTGTTATTATTCTTGTTAAACCTCGGGTTCCAGTCATGCTCAGAGACCCTATTGTTATAGACAACAGAACAAGAACAGTAAGCATGTACAACAGAACCCAACACCAATTACAGTTAGTATCACAGAAAGGAAAGAGCCTAGGCAAAGCACAAGTTATAAGCTTGGAGCAAGCCACACCATGGCAGTTGCATACAAATAAACAGGCTGCACACTTGAAAGCACAAGAAACAAGCTAGAAAGTGGAAAACAAATTCTTTTAAAGCTTGATACTACTGTTCCAGAGTAAATCTGATACTCATGGGAGTATTTGTAGGATGTCTTGACACAGATAACCTGTTCTGCCCACGACTTTCTGTTAAGCCACTTAGGTCGTCCAGAAAATCTTTACAAAGCTGTACAAATGCTGACTGAACCAGTTACTGATTTGTTACAATTTGTTGACCTTTTTTCCAAAAGATGCATTATCATCAATAGGAATAAGATTGCAAGCGTGAAATGCAGGACATAATTGCTGTGACTTAAAACACAAAGCTTCTATTATCACTCTATGAAGCTGCTGGAGCATTTTAAAAAATTCACCTTCCTCCTGCCAGCAGGTCTCCTCCCCAAACCCAGGAAGGAACACGCACAAAAAAATTTTTTAACATCTGCCAAGAGGCAGAAGTTAAAACACCTTCAAGATTGGGGCGGGGGGAGGGAACAAGCAATAAGCATCTGTTTTCTCAGTGAGTTAGCAGAAGATCATTTCATGGAAACAAATGAGACCAAAATCTTCCATCAGCAGCTCAGGCACAAGGGCTGAGGGCCATCTGTCTTTATACAAAGAATGGAAGAGTCCCTATTTTAAGTGCCAGCATGCAGCTGCCCCAACAGCTAAACTAGGAGCTAAGCAAAACCTATCCTGCGCAGCAGCATTCCTGACAGCCAGACTGAGAAGAGTCCTTGTGCATGGATCAGGAGCATCTGCTCTCCATACTGCAGCACTGCAGGCCAGATCCACAGGCAGCAAGGAGACCCAGAGCTTTTAAAGGGACTACGGTTCTTAAGACATCCTACAAGGAGGAAACCATTCCCCCAAAGACTAATCTAAGGTGACCTGTTGCAAACTGAGATTAGAGGGAGACCAAGGAGAACCCTCCTTCAGCGGAGGATGACCACTGAGCTGGCTGTAAAGGCCTACACAGGCAAAAAAGAAAAAGCACTGGTACAGGGCAGAAGGTGAAGACTGCGGTGAATGCATATGGTTGGAACTGAAGTGAACAAAAAGGATGTTCAAATACAAACACAGCTTTAGCCAGGAAACCTGTCGTGATGCAGCTGCACAAGCCTTTACTGTCCTATTTTTTAAATCTGTGCTATCCCTGCACCAAGAGTCCTCACAGCATCATCCCCTCCTCTGCCAGCTGCAGATTAAACATAAACCTATCACTTCCAACATTTTATTTTCTGCTGAGCAAATATGACAGGCAGCTGAAAAGACAGAGGACTATGAAATTTTACTGTCAGGGAAGTTACAAGCTGAAACTCTGCAGCACCTACAATGCAAACTGACTTACGAGTCAATCTCTCATTTCAGACAGATTTCATGGAACAATCAGGCTGCCAGCTAGTCAATGTCTTCACAATATTTATCTCATATTCCAACTTTTTTTAAATCCTAACAATTCCTTTCTCTCTTCACTTTCTTTTCGTGTCACATTCCATCTCCCCACCCACAAATGATGTCCCCCTGCAGGACCTCCATGGTGTCTCAGGATGAGGGGACTGCTTAGGCCACGCAGCCAAAATAACTCAATGAATGAAATCATGAAGTCTTTCCCCTTTGATCTAGAATTCCAGGAGATCACTGCAGACACACCACCCTCAAGCAAGCCAACTGAGGAACCTCCCCGACAACATGTTCCTTCACATGGCAACGGATCAGACTCAACTGAGGTTGAAACTCACGACTGAAGTTATTTCTAAAGCCATTTGTTGTAGCCACTGGACTACACACCTTCCAAAAGGCACAGAAGCCACTCTGCAGGTGCCCACGGGAAGTGCAGCAGTGCAGTGAATTACAAGCATCTACCCCACTTCCAGCTTCCTCCATTATTATGCTGTTACAAGCAGCAACCAGAATTGTAAAAATAGAGGTCAGGAGAAAAAAAAAAGCTACCCCCTTGTTTACACTGTCTGTGAGGTATGTTTATTACTTTTCCCACATCTCTGCTGCCTAGTCAGTTAAGCCCTGATATTGCCATCAGGTATCCTTCCCTGCACGGCAGGACTCTTCAGCAAATTCAAGACTAGTTGCCTGGCTGCAGTTAAACTGGTCAGGAGTTTGTCAGAGCCCTCTCCTGTGCTGCTGATGCAGGCTGTCTCCATAGCAGCGGGGTAGGAAAACAAAGAGCTATAAACCCTCCCAAGTATTGCACATCAACCATTTTGTCCCCATTTTTTTATTCTGCTAACAATTAAGACCATCTCTCAAGCTGACAGCATTCATTATGGGGAAGCATTAACCCTGGAGATTTAAAGCACCACACACAACGGTCCAGGAGAGATGAGAGCCAGGGACGCAATAGCTGGGACTCAGATCCTGTGTCCTTCCCTCCATGTGTGTTACAGACCTGCTGGCTGGCACAGGGCAAGCTCCCTCCCCTCTCACTTAAGTCTTCTCACAGCCTTCACCTAGCCTCCCTGTCCAGCCTGCACCAGCGAGCAGACCAGTGTGCATCAAAGGGTTTGCTCCCAATCCAACTCACGTTCCCACGTTGCCCATTTCATAAGTTTTTAAGAATGAAGCCAAAACCTTCTCCATCTAGTTTTACAGCCCCGACCACCGACTGTAAAACTACACAGTTTTACAGGTGATTTCAGGGGGGTACCACTAAGTTATATGATAATAAAAATAAGTAAAGCAAGAGGTCCAACTTGCTTTGCTACATACCATAGAAAAAAAAAAGATGACACAAATGGTTTTGAATAAGACTTAGCAACTGAAATTAACTACTACAGCAGTCTTACTACAACATGACAGTAAGAGCACTGAATTTTAATGAGAAAGCTTTATGCATCTCAGCCTTTACCTTTGCTAGCCAGCACTGAACTTAAAATGCAGTCCCTGCAATGACACACTTCCTATAATTTTTCCTTTTGAAAGGTGACTAATACAGTTAAAGATAAATTTTTTTAAGTTTTCTGGAAGAAATGGAAGGAAGAAGTAACGGAGGGATGACATTTAGTAAAGTATAGCTTCATCTCCATCTAAAAAGGCAATACTTAAGAGATCTGGGATTTTCAAAAGGTTCTTCTTCCTCAGTCTCACATTAAACCCTCATCTCAAATTTAAGACTGTAATATTTCCTTGGTATTGGTTTCCACCTATAGCAACCTCTGTACTAGCTAATTATGTATGTTTATAGAATTACTCCCACAGCAAATCTACTGCAGTTCAACTTGGGTGAACGTGGGGCTGAGGGAAGAACATACTGTCAGAGGCAAAGGACCAACTTTTAATGCAGTCTAGAGTTCACCAAAAAACAAACCAACCCCAAAACCCCCCAAAAAACCCACCCCAAAAAATTGCCATTACTTTATTTACACTGGTGAGAAAGTCAAAGCGAAAGGGAGAAAGGAGGAAGCATAACTGGAAAACCCTGCACCCAATCCTGCAGGGCTCTACAAAAACCGCTCCAAGAACAACCTTGCATGACAGAAGCAACGGAAAAGTGTAGGGCGCACCGAGATCATTGTGAGCCTTCTAGACTCAATCCGACACTGAGAGCCCCTTGCTCTGCCAGGAACTGTTGAAAGGAAAAACCCAAGTAAGATTAAATCCCTATGACCCTGCAGCACATCACTGAACTCATTATTTTTGGGGTACTCTTCCAAGTTTCCTTTTACAAACGTGAAAGCTGGAAACAATTTCTTGAAAGACGCATGATTGCTACGGCACCCAGAATCTGCTTATAAGCTATGTGCCAACCATAGTCCCTGTCAGACATGCCCACTACATTGGAAAGCATGTAAGAAATCATGTCTGGTTTAATAAGCAGTCTTAGAAACATCATGTGTGTGCCACTGCTATGACAGTCAACATTTTACTACGGATTAAAAAAAACAGAACCAAGAATGAACTGCATGAGTAGAAAAATTAATACCAGCTAGTTTTTTTTTGTTTGTTTTTTAAAAACACATACAATTAAGCCTATGCAAAATTTGTAACAGATGTTCATGTATTTTGGCACAATCACAACTTTTTTCCATGCTGCTGTGTAGTGTTTTCACACAATATTTCATTTTTTGTGGCATTTCGGGGGGTGGGGTGCTGGGGGAAGTGTTTATGAGAGGATGAGCATAAGCCTGGAGATTTTAACAGTGGGCATTACATATGAAGAGATGTTCCCTTTCACTGCATGTAAAAGAACCAAAGTGGCAGGAAAACAAGATATATCTTTGTATCCCTGTTTCCAGCAGCAGTGCCCAATTTGTGCCAACAGACATGGTGTATTTGGAATTTGAAATCCCCAAGTTACCATGGCAATGCAGTTACCTATCTGTGAGAAAATGCATGTTTCACTTCTGGTTCTTTCCAGTTTCCATTTAAGACTACAAGGAGGAACACAGGTTTCAGCACTTACAACCACACCTCATGCAAAAAGGAAAGGAACAGAGTTCAAAACACAGACAACGTATACAAATTTTACAAGAAAGTCACAGTAACAACAGGTCTCTAAGTTGGGCTTCATAAACCTGCAACACTGGCCATAAAAGGGTCAGAGTTATTTCTAAGTCCTGTTACTTCAGAATGGATCTTACAATCTCCCAAGGCAACAGCAAAACCCCAGCCTGCTCACTGAAACAACATGCCCCTTCTTTCCGTTCTGCTCTACGGTAGCTTGCCAAAGGGAAGAACTGAAAGACAGACACAGAAAGGATAAAGTAAATAAACAAGCAGCTTAATGTTTTCCTTCTGTTAACAAGGGCATTTCCCTTTTTTTTTTTTAATTAAAAATCATTGAACTGAACTCTCTGAACGCTTGGCCTTACCAAGGTAGCTACTTCACTGTTCATCCATGTTTTTATCAAAGATATCTCCTCTTGGCTCAGCCGAGCACAATTCCCTGTCATGTGCCCAGGTTCTCCTCCTTGGCCTTATGCAAGATAAAGATTTATTAGCCCCCTCTGGCATTCATAAATACTATGCACAGCACATCAGCTAGCTATTCTGCACAGACCCCTCAGCAATGTCTACTTGTGTAGTTGAGTATCCTGTAACACACACCCCCTTCTTTTCACAAAAACTGAGTCAAGAAACTACTGGGGCTAGGACTTGTCAAGCAAACTGTACTTCTGTACTTCATAATTTAACCAATCACCAGGAAAGCACCCTTGGAAGCCAAAAGAGAGCCCAAGTACTCTGCAAAACAGAGCTGAGAGTAAGGACAGCAAAATTCTGTGCATGAAACTGGAATTTATCTTCACTTTTCTGAAACGTATCTATTCGACAGATTAGTGGGACTGCTACATTAAAGCATTTCTATAACTGAATCAGTAAATCCAACAAACAAAGAAAAACCTCCATTACCTGAACTCTGTAGAACCATTGCATCGCACCAGCATCCCCTACATTTTCTCCAAAAGGCCCTGTACCAAATAAAGGATACTGGACACAGGAGCATTTCACCTTCACCACCTGGATGGCAGGGGCAGTTTTAGGGGCAGGTGGCTGCTAAAGCAAACACTCAAACACACCCTTCAGTCCCCCCAGAGCTAAACAATTGTTTCTGCACTGTTCCGCATACCGAAGGGGAAAGAATAAAGTTCTTGTCTATTGTGCTGCTACTGAAATAGGAGTCAAATTCTGGTTCAAATGATATTAGACTCTCGGAGAAAATATACCTAGTATGATTACAGTAGCAAACAGTGAGTCAGGATTTTTTGGTGCTATTCCTGGCTCTACCAGTAACCCATCGCGTGCCTACAGCCAACTCGCTTAAGGGGGCATTTGTAAAAGTAGGCCAGTCATCAGGTTATTTTACGACATGTGACTGGAAAAGGCTGGGAAGGCCTGGGGGTAGGGGGAAATATATTCTCTTTTTTCATCCTATTCTTCCATTTTACATAAAAGCTTATATAAAAGCTTGAATAGCAAACTGAAATCCAAGTATTTGCAATATGCCAGGCTTCAGCTCTCCGATCGAGTGGCTGACTATTCTTATTCAAGATTAACTTTACTTTCTCTTGCATCTGAACTTTTATGGCTTTAGGGCCAATATACTGATTTTGTATTAATTCCATTCTTATGCTGCCTTCAAACAATTTGTCCTCTAAAATGGTAAGTACCCTTTTACAGAGTTCAAGCAAACAGTAAGAGTTTATGTGTTTGACTGGAGCTACAGATTAAAGCTTCCTATAGGCATGTGTACATAAAGCAAGGAAATCTGGTTTTCCCATCTAAAACTAGTGGTAATTAGTCTTGTTATTTTGGGACTACTCATCATCCTAAAAAGGAACAGACTTCTTTCCAAATATGTTCAAATTTAACTATTCAAATGTATCAAAAGACTGTAGGCCCACATGCAGGCTGTTTAGTTTCCCTCTCTTTCTCTACATGAATTACTCTTTTTCCCATTACCTTTAATTTTTGTTTAAGACTACAGTACTTTCTATTCAGTGACAGATGAGGTACTATGGGAAAAACCAAACCAAAACAAAAAATCCACTCTTTCCTCCCCGCCCCTAAAAAAAGATTTATCACCAAACCAGTAAAAACCCCTCAGTTCTGAAAAATACACTGGTCATATAACCTGAATGACATCATATAATTATTGACATGAATCTCAGTCTAAGGACGTTTGTTCTTTTGGCGCAGCTTAACACAAAGGGCTGTGTAGCAACCGGCACATTGCTGAGGACTAATTTTTTGCAGGATCAGATTTGGAGGCTGGGAAGCTAGATGACACACAGCTAACAGCTGGGGAGCTACCAGCGAGAGATCTCACACTGGCTGGTTTCACCAAGGGGAATCACGTTAGCATTGTAAAACTGACAATAGAACCTCTTGGATGACAGTGGCAGCGAGGTCTTTCACGGTCACGGTTACAGTTTATCCCAGTTGCCAATGGAATAAATAGCTAGGTATTCATGTCCTCCGATTCAAGGATCGGTGTAACCAAAAGATTGTTCTTACTCCGCCATGAGATCCTGGCTCTTTGGCTACATAAAGGCACAGGGTAACGGTGGGGATGTCCTTATTCCGCCCAGCCTAGTTCCAGTAACACCCAACAAAGAGCAGAACAGGGATGTTATCTACACAGCAGCACACGGAGGGGAAGAACAAAAAACCCCAGGTAACGCATCACGCAGAAATGCCTTAGAACTGAAAGCCAATAGCACAAATATGCCCGAAGTATTTCTTCTGCCCTTCCCCTCCGGCGGTTGCCAAGTACTATTTCGGGGCGACCAAAGGCCCTCTCGCTTGGCTGAGTCATACGTTATCTCGCTGTTAACTCTTCTAAGAGCCAGCTCTATCCCAAGGTAGGAAAAGCAGGGGAAGAAGCGCCGCTCTTCCAAGTTCCGTAGGCTTTTCTTCTCCGAAGAGACGCCGGTCGTTAGCTG
>WEKW01017923.1:39162-159593 GCA_013389905.1 Sula dactylatra | reverse complement strand
TTTTTCAGTTGGAGTGTAGCGCACTTCGGACCCTCGGTGGATACCTTTTTCTATGGTGGCCCATTTTCCTGGGCGATAGGGAACACCTTCCTTTAAGGGATACCTTTCTTTCACAGCAGACAAGAGTCGCCTCCAGAAGCTGAGGCCTTGTGTTCCTTTTCCAATTGCTTTGTCAATGCCCCCATCCCTAGAAAGGGATCCCAGCTGTTTGGCTTCCTTCCCCTCTAGTTCCAGGCTACTGGCCCTGTTACCCCAGCATCGGAGCAGCCAGCAAAACAGTCATTTCCCAGCCAGTCTTGGGGGATCAGGCCAGTTAACAGTGAAACACCCACTAGCTGGCTGATGCTGATTCAGATGACTCAAACTTTTTTCTTCTCCTCTTCCTTAGACAGGCAACCGAGAGCTAAAATGACTGCATGAGAAGACCTTGGCTGGAGGAGCAACTTGCAGCCCAAAGGGTGAAGAGGACATCAGAAGGTTCAGGACCCTTCTTGGAGCTTTTACTAGGACTTTCACCTCCTTGGAGAGGAGGACATTCTCCTCTGGTATGTAAGAGTGACACCAATAAAATGGGGCAGCTGTTCTCCAGATTAGCATGGTACTGCTGCAAAACAAATAGTAAAAAAATATGAGGCAACAACTCAAAAGAATCCTTACACTGAAAATGCTTAGATGTACTCTGCATGGCACAGTATTTGTATCCACAGCCTTTGACCAACTGATTTTGGATCATAAAGTGTCTCAAAATCCCATAAAGTATCTTAAAATCCTGTGTCATGGCTGTCAGGCAGATGAAGGGACCTTCCTTCATGCACCCAGCAAAGCTGTGCTGGGCAGTACCCAGCACCGCAAATTTGGGCTGCTCCAGTGTGGGAGCACATCGCAGCATTTCTCACACTGCCAGGTTTGCTAATTCCTGCGGGGACTAAAATGAAATGGACATTGGTTGAACTGGCTGCTTGGAGATGGCTTGAAAATAATTTACAGATATATTTGTATATTTTCCAGGAACAAATGGACAATCTAGAAAGTTCTGTGACAAAATTTCCATTTTTTTAACATAGGTTTTCTGTTAACAGACTGACTATGTGTGGGTGGGTGCTGCAGAAAGAGAAAGGACAAAAATTGCTGTGCTTTCACCACAGTTTTTCAAATTTTGTGATTTTCCTTGGTTTATTTTTCTTTCATTTTGACAAATCAGTCCTAGGTTATGGAAAACTTACAGAAAAATAAATAATTCCACCTTTCCATCTGACTTTTTTGGCTGAGAGTAGAATTGCAGTGCTGGAGTCGGTATGGGCTGTGATTGACTGGTTTGCCTGGAGGGTGGAGAGATAAAAATATGATCCTTTCAGTCCACCCAGTGCATCAAGTGTCCTAGACCTTATAGCAAGGGAGAGTTCACATGTCTACCAAGCCCCACCACCATTCACACAAGCCTCTTGTAATTATCTTGTTGTCTGAAGATGAGTTCCAATAAATTTCTTGCATAAAGACCATTTGATAACACTTCTGCACTAGTGACCTTGTGAGCATATTGACTTTGCAGGAATCTATAGGACCACACTGGTGCAGATGCAGGAATTCCTTCAGAAAATTGTTCCAGGTCTCTGGGGGCTTCCACATGTGGGTCTCCATGTCACTACTGCGAAGTTCCAGAAAGGCATGTAAGGAAAACAGTAATCTGCATTTGCAGTCATGGCTTATTATAGATGGAGTGGGCTGACACAGAAGGTGCTGAGTGAAGATGATAGGAGTTGGGCTGGAAAGACAGGAAGATGATGAGGGGTTTCACAGACTCATAGAAAATGAGTTAGGATAATCCATACCTATCTCATTTTGGAAAAAATATTTGTCTGGTCTGATCTCCATCTCCCAGATCTGGATTTCCCACAATTTCTTTAAGAATTTTGCTCCAGCTTTCTACTTTCTCTACTCTAAGGCCCCAAATTAGTGTTTTTCTAAAAACTTTGCCAAGAATGTTTCGTGCTTCTGTAATGTCTGGCTCCTGTTCAGTCAAAAATATGATGTGAATAGCTTATGTTATATTGTAGTCTTTACTCCTGTTGTTGGATTGAATAAAGAAGCAAAGAGGAAATGCAAACTGGGGAAGAAAATGAAAGTGATGGAATATCTCCAAAGCTCAAAACAAATTAAAAAAAATATTTGGGTTTGAGTTCTGGCCATGGATGAGGATGGCTCTGATTTTGTTTAGATAGGGCGGCCCATTTCTATGTTTATTAGGATCACTACACTAATGAAGGCTTAAAGAGAAATGCTGCAAGAACAAATGCTGGGAAAGTCTTTTATGTATCTAATGACACTTAATTTCCATAGTAAATGCCTAATGTTTAACGAGTATTTTATTCTTTCCCAATTTACATATTTATAGTTAACTTTTGTAGCTGCTCATAAGTAATTAGCCATCTGTTTAAAAGGAGCCTGTGAACTATACAACCACATGCTTATTCCAGTGATGGTAACAAAAAAAAATCCAAAACAAAAACAAAAACAAAAAACCTGGGGGACTTCTTTAAGAGAAACATTTGATTACAGGTAGTTGAAAGAAAGTCAGCCAAAAAAAAGACCAAGGTATTACATAATGAGTGAAACACAAGGGAGAAAAAAAAAATGGGACAAAATGACATTGAGTCTGAATCTGAAGGGAATTTCCCTAGTTATGAGAATATTTGTTACTCTGAGGGGAAAGGTCCCAAACTGACCAAACTACTGCAAGGCACCAGATTGCGTCATGTGTTGGCTGTTGTTCCACCATGTTCATGCAGCTTTGTCCAGAAACAAAATGGGGAGAAGCCCTGGAATTCAAGGTGCATCTTTGCTGATCAAAAGGCATCTCACAGATGTGGAAAACCTGACAGCGAGGCAACGGTGTAAAGAAATCACCTGAATCCAGATATTAAGGGGGTTCTTGTCACTGGCCATAAAGCCGTGCAGAAAATCATAAAATCTAACTTTTTTATTTGCATGCAGTGATCGCTGTGACTAAATAAGCACAAAAATTAAGAGTCAAATCCAACTGTAAAGAAGGTGCTTTGGAGAAATGTTTGCTGAAACACACCCTGAATGTTACTGCTGATCAACCATGTTCAGAGAAAGGCCAAGTCTGTGGCTAGGAATGGAACTGAGTTTCCAGGCAGATATTAACACAGTCATTTATTGTGCTGGCTCATAACCTTGCTACCAAACACAATAATTGGGTGTTTAACCTTTATCTGGATAGCATAAACTAGTCATGCTCTTCTTTTTTTCAAGCAGTGCCTACGGCTGAAGTCTGAGGAAAATGGCAAATGCAGTTTATATATATGTGTATAAAGTCTAGATGTGCATCTAGGCCAGGTATCCGTCATCCAGCATAAGACCAATGAATCAGATTCCTCTTAACTCCTACTAATCATCACTGATATCAACAGAGTCAGATGATGGTAACTGAGTTTAGCACATGAGCTCGTGTTCCCTGGAAGTCTGATTGGGTGTTGGTTTGTTTGTCAAGCCTCCCATCTGGAATAGTCTCATTAGAGCTCTCATGGAACAAACAGCTCTGAGACACTGGACACAACTGTCCTTGGAGGCATCTTGTTCACAGGAGAAAGGGCATGAAAGACCACACTAAGGGTCAATAGATCCTGTAAGGAATATTTTGTCTTCTCTTCCCCTTGACCATCCTGTTCAATCACTGCCACTTTTGGAGGGTAAGTTACCCTGAACAGGCATAGAAACTGCTTCCTAAAGCAGCTCAATTGCCCCAGTGGTTGAAAACCTTTTGTGCTTCTCAACACTCCTGGGTAGCTTTAGCACAAGAGTTCACGCACATTGGATCTGCTGCAGAGCTGAATTACATCAGCAGGGGCTTTTGTATTCAATCCTGGCCGTTCTGGAGATGTAGGGACATCACATTGAGGAGGTGGAGGGCAGCACTTGCAAGTGGTTATGATGCATGGGACGGAGGCAAACCTGGCAACAGGTCTTCACTCTTCCAGGGGCCCTTCTTCCGAATAGTTGCCTCAACTCAAGTTCTCAAGAAATTCTCAAGAAACGTAAATGCACTGTGCTACATTTTCTAACCCTCAGTTGCACCACACCAGGACAGTTTAGGAGACTGTGAAGCCACTGACCTTGCAGATCTATGACCTCTTGGTGTCTGTAATTTCAAGTTGATGGAATTCACAGTGAAGATAATGTTCCAAATTCGTCTAGCATTTGACCTAAATTCATCTAGCAAGGAGATTCAGCAGGCTTTTTTCCAATGCCCTGCAGCATGTTATATTTTTTTCCATTTCTATCAGGCTCACGCTCCCACATAGTGACTGGATCTTCAAATGAGACACATGACAAAGTCCGGTATCTGTTTGGCTGAAGCAGGAAGGCACAGAGGCAAGAGCACCAGGGTAGGTGTAGTAGAGCACGAGAGCAGAAAGGGTGAGTAGAAGCAAAGTACAAGAGTACAAAGCCCAACAGTATCCAGACCGATCAGGACGTCACTGAGTGACTTCTTGTCACCACCAATCCTCCCTCTGTGTGGGCATCGACCAGTGAGGACATCACCAGAGGCCACGCTGCTTAGATGAAGGCCATTCAGGACAAATCTTTCATCATGTCAAGCACGGTCACAAGGAAGACCAAGCCACTTTTCCCATGGACCTCCAGATTACAGCACAGCTCAGAGAAAGAAAAGGAGCATTTGCATCAGTAAAGCAGGAGAGCTCGTGGAAGTGACAGCATGCCACTCACATTTCTCAAACTTTTTTAGTTTGTTGCATTCTGGGGTCTTTACCAGAGGCATTAAGTTGGTGACTTTATAAACATCTAAAAAGGAGAAGCTGAGGAGGAAAGTACAAATGAGTTTCACCTCAGTTTTAATGACTATAATTTTCTCTTGTAACAGTAATTTCAGTAATTAATGGCTGCATTCTTCTATTGTTGCAGTATTTGGAGATGACACAAAATGAGCAAGTGTTTTTGTTTCAGTGACAAAAGGAGAAGATTAGCTGGTTGAGTGCTGATAGGAAATGTTTGGTGGGAGGAATAAGCAAGGAAGGACTGATAACAAGTTTAGTGGCATTGTTTCTTTGCTGTATTATCTCTATTTTACTGGAAGGGAACTGCAGCAAGAGCAATGATCTGATGGGATGCAGAAAATCCCTTTCTCCTCCAAGGAGCTCAGTGGCTTCAGTACCTGGATGGAAACCTTAGGACAGCTACACCCATCACACAACATGCAAAAAGTGTTTTCTCAGTCGTGAGCATGCCATGGGGCTGATCTAAAACGTCTTGGTTTAAATCTCAGGTCTTCCCAGATTTCACAACTGATCACTTAAACTATCCCTGGGCACCATCCCATTAGTGAAGAGAACAGTGTCTTCTTTCCTGCTTCTATGGAAGGACCCCAGAAGGTCTTGTTGTCTCCCTGTGGCTTGAACCAAAATTTGGCCAATGGGAATCCAAGCACAGGTGGTTTTTGTGGTTTGTTTTGGGGTTTTTTTTAATGTCAAATGAAATCTCCAACATAGTTTGATAGTAAGATTAATAATAACAATTAATAATAATCATCATCATCATCGTCATCATACGCGTCAACTTCTTGGATTCCTGCCAGGTGGTGCAGGAGTTATATGCCCCATGGCAGCTAGCACTTCCCAAACAATGCTATCTGAAATAAGTTTCTGGTATCAAGCCATGACTGAACAGGAAGGTATCCCCTATGCAGATGGCACGGCTAGCACTGCTCACAGGAGGACCGACTTCCCCATAGAGGTCTGTAGTTACAAAGTCTTAATGAGCAACTGGACTTTGCTGTCACACCCTCTTCAGAGGGTTATTTGGGTGAACAGCTGACTTGACAAGAGTTACCTTCTGCATTCAGCTGGCTGGAGGCTCGCTAGATATTTCCATTCTATATTAACCTGTCTCCATGAGTTTGTTTCTGAGGCTAGAGGGCAGGGAGATAATGAAATCCAGACTTCACCTGCAACCTTCTGAAAAAGAAACAATGATTTCATACATACCTGGTCCCAGAATGAGGCCATCAACTCACAGAGATCCCTCTGGAAGCACAATGAGATTTTCTGCATTTAATATATTCACCACCACATTTCACTGGGGGAGGCTGAGTTTCAGTCAGTGACGGTGATTTTTTTTCCCCTTTTTCCTTGCCAACTGATTTCTGTTTGTTCATCACCCTCCACTCGTGCTTTGCCAACGAGGGAGGATGTTCATGACTCTGTGTCATTTCTGTTCCCATTCTGGGACTAGGGACTTGACTCGATGCTTTTTGTGCTTTCCATTGATGCCACTTAAAACCAACTCCAGTATCTTACACTGCCAAACTGCACCTGTCAGAAAGGTTACAGAAGCCTGTCCATATATATGTGCCATGTTTTTGGCTTGCTTTCCCCATCTTTTACTGCCATATGTTTGTTAGCTGCAGAACTGGGAAAGAGAAGCATCTGAGCACTGCTTTAGCAGCAGAGTTTTTTTTCCCAGGGCTCAGAGACTAGACTCAGTCAGTGGCTAAGAAATCGACTGTGAGGAGTTCCCTACCTTAAAAATAGGTGCTTTGGTTTGGTTTTAAATGTTTGAAACCATAAAAAAAAAAAGGTGTATACTTTGCCTTCTGCAAGGTGCTCCTTTCCAGTACATGGTAGTCCCTGCACCACAGCTGCTGGGATGGAAACTTATGAATGCTTCTAGCCATGCCCATGCAAAATCAACCTTTTTAATGCAAGCCGGCACTGGAGGTGGTTTAAGCCAAATCAGCTGATTTTTCACCAAGGCAGGCAGGACCATGACGCACGCTGCTGGTGCCCAGCTCCCTCCCTCTGATTCATGGTGTTCAGCCATTAAGCAGAGAGATTTACCGAGCAGCTCTGTCTCTCTTTCTTACTGTAGAGAAAAGGATGATTTCACAGGAGCCTTCCGCTCTTCTGTTTGATGGCCAGTCTAGCCAGGGAGCATTTTTTTCATCCATAATGTTTTTGCAGCATGGGAGGGCCAGGAACTATGTGGCATCGTAGACATAGCAAATGGCATGAAGCTGGGTTTGTGTTAGCTAATGAGAGGTCTTCGTGATGTTGGACACGCTCCATTTCTGACTGGGCAACTCATCTTGGCTTCCAGGAGAGGTCTGCCAGGGCTGCCTCTTCCCAGCACTCTCAGCTGGCTACTGTCATGGTGGGAAAATGCCCTCCAGCCCCATTTCACTCAGTTCCACCTTGTTTGCTCTAGTCAGAGGCCCTAGTCTTCCTCTTCCAAGGCAGCACCTGAGCTGTACTCTTCCAAAAACACAAAGCAGCTGCACGGCTGAAAGCTCCCTGGGGGTGCCACTTCCCTGCTTGCTTGGAGAAGGGCTCTGCTCCTGCCTGCAGTGGGCTGTTGCTTGCTCTGCCTTCCCGTGACCCTTGGTCCCAAATCTTTGTTTTGAGATTGCCCAGATGGAAATCAGTCATTAATTGAGGTTATCTTCTGCTGAAGATAGAGTTACATGAATCCAGGAACAGGGTACTGACTTGCACCAAGGGGGGAATTTGAAGTGAGAGGAGGGGACTGCACATGTTAACTACAGAACTGATTTAACTCAAGTCCTTTCTGCACTACATGAGCTCCTTTCTGCTTTCCAGAAGTTGTTCTTCCCCTTGGACCGGTGAGGATGGAAGTCCAAGCAAGAGGGTGGAGATTATAGTGGAGTCACTTATATGCTGCTTCCATCTGCCTTTCCACTTCTGTTGTTTGCTCCATCTCTCTCAGGGATGAGTCCGGGTCCCTCTCCTTGGTGATATCTCACCACAGAGACAAGGTTGGAGGCATTTCACAAAGGGGTTTATAAGAGTGCACCTCATCCAGTGTTTCAGTGCAGCCAGATCTGGGGTGCAGCACGTGTTTGGCAGAACCAGGGCATCAGGAAAGCAACGCCATAAAGAAGGTGCCTATTTGTTAACAGGAGTGCTGGCTTACTTCTTTGCTTTCCTGACCTATTTACTCCATCCTGTTCTGCATCATCCTACAAAAATATTTTGGAAAGGGCCTCATGTTGAACTGCCAAGTAAAGATCTGGCTCAGAACATCACCTTGGAGACTGCAAAGCAGGCAGAAGCAGGACATGCAGGAGTGAAAGGCAGGAGCAGGGATCTTTGTACAGGAGAGAGAGGGAAGGCAAAAATCCCCTAATCCAGCATGTCTCCATGGACAGCGTATGAAGAAGGTGCAAACGTGCGAAGTGGCACTAGTGTGCGATTTGGGCAAAGGGACACTGTCATTAACCCACTGTGCAGGACCAGGCAACAGGACGTGCTTCCACACTGATGTGAGAAAACACCTGGTTTAAACAACCTGTTCTTTCCCTTTCGTTTTTCAAGACTGCTTTGTATACACATGTGAAATCATCTTTCAGATCTGGTTTACAGCTCAGGGCCCTAAGAGTTCAGCCAATGCAGCTAGGGTTTAGCCACGGAGCAGGGAAAAACGGACAGTGATGGCAGGGTGGTGAAGACAAATCTCAAACCGTTTCCATCCCCGCAGTATGACTGCGACTGTAGTTCCCCATAGCAGACACGGGAGAAAAAAATTGTGGTTTAGCTCAAGCTTTTAAAAACAACTCTCCCACAATCAAAATATGCAAAAAAACCCAAAAAGGCATTCAATTGTGGGTTGAACCAAACATGGAATAAACCCTTTGTCTCCTTGTTTCAGATTTTTCTAAAAATAAAGGCTAACAGAGGTCAATTTTTAAACACCACTTCAAGCCAATACAGAAAGGAAGTATTTTGTGCTGAAATTGGCAATCAAAAACCATTTCACATCCTCCAAAAAAAGTCCCAAACTCTTTGTTACATGCTTTTAACCAAAATGTTTTGCTAAGTCCAGCCAGAATGAACAAGCATTTCTGGTCAGCCTGAATAGATATTTTTTTGCAGGGAGATAAAATATTCTACCAAATGTATGCATTTATTTATTATGCATTTTGGCTGTAAATACAAATGCTGCTTTATGCCCACAAAATGCACAAGCTATCATTTAAAAAAATGTTTATATTAACACTGGAAGTTGGGCGTACTGCCTAGCAGAGAAAATAATGTCAATTACCCACACAAATAGCTTTCCAAATCTCTCAGTGCCTGCTTTCTGCATGAGCAGTTAGATTCATAGAAATTAGAGATGGGAAAAGATCTTATTAGCATATCTCGTCTACCTCACTGCTAGCAAAGTTTTGTCCCCCACTGTGTGTTTCTAGTTAGGTTTGCCCAGCTTAGATTTAAAATGATGGGGGTCTCTAGGGTAGCTTGGCTTTTTATATATATGCATCTTCATTAGCAAGCAGAAATATTGAAATTCTGCTGTGGAAAATACTGACTTGGAATCTGGTGTCTGTATAAAAGTCTCTCACCTGTAGTCAGTATGCAAGATCTGAGAGAACACACTCCTCTGGGCTCAGCTTTGCACAGGAAATGGGCCTTGGAGATGATGTTTCCATCACCCTGTGATGGCCTGGCAGCACTGTATGGACACGGATGGACGCTTGGTTGGACAGGGTTGCTCCTCTTCCTCCAGCATTTGCTCCCCCTGCACTGCTCCGGTACTGACAAAGCGCTTTCCCAGTGGAAGCCAACAGAGCGGTTCCTATCCACGGGCTCTTACCATGTCCCTGCCCAGCCACCCTCTTGCAGCCCAGCTGGTTTTATAGGCAGATGGTTGATGTCTATGAAATGCTACTTTGGCATGGTCTGGGCTCTGTGACCTGCTGAGGTCCCCAGCTGAGCTGTTCCCATGGTGCACTGGCCTCCAGGAGCACTGCACCCAAACAGAAAGCAAAAATGTCCAGACCAGGGCACCCAACCTCCACCAGCACATGGCCAATCTTCAGCACGAAAGCCACGTGTAATTTCCTGGGGTGCCCAGGGAACATCTAAGATCTGCACTAGTCATGGCTCCCGGAGCTCCTCTGCACTGAAAAGCACTTTTCTAACATGGACCAGAACAGCTCAAGGAGACTACAAAGTTCTGGGAAGTCCCAGGTCAATACTTTGGGCTACTTCTGTAGTTGCTCAGCAAAAGGGAACAAGGCATCTCAATTGGCCCTCTCCCGCGGCAGCCTTCAGCTGCTCCATGGATTGGTTTCTGGTGTAACATCCCTGCTGACGCTCAGACTAGAGCAGGGGAACTTCATACGTAGGGAGGAATGGTCAGTGCTGAGACTGGACTTGCAGGAAGGTCCCAAATCTGGGATGTGGCTGCAGCAGCTGCTGAAGGCTGCTCCACACTGCATGGGGTGCTAACTGCACACCCAGATGGATGCAGCCCGCTGCCTCTAGCAGCCCTGTTCCTTTTTCACCTTGGAGCAGCCCTGCCATCCCTACAGCCTGCAAGCAAGACGCTGCAGGTTGCAGTGCCTGAGAGGTAAAGAAAGCACAAGATGACAGTACGGTCTCCAATCCTGGGACTTTCTAGTCCAAGTTCAGCTCAATGGGTGCCAAGTGGAGAAGAGGGGAAGTGTGCTAAATCTTTGTTTACCCGCCAGGTCTCTCCAGGATCTGAGCAATCAGCTTTTGAATTTGATAGCAACTGCATGCCTGTGGCTCACATCCAGCCAAAACAACTTTGACAGTGAAACTCTGTCATATTCTTTTTAAAGGTCACCATAAGCGAGCTAGGCTCCTTCTATCAACTTATCAGTGCTTTACTTAAACCAGCTTAAAGAGAAACTTCCCATGGTGAATTATAGTTTAACAGCATGTTATTCTGTGATAAGCACAATCCATGGGGCCCGAGACACTCTCTGCTCCGGAAATAGCTGATAACAGCACGCCTCTTTGGTGAGGCATGAAGTTATCTGCCATAATCATAATGCACCTTCTCCTCCACCTAGACACTGGGCACATAAGCAACTGCTGGGGCAAACAAGATTTCCTGGGCAGGAGTTCTAGTTTTGGCTAAAAAATTAGCTAATTCATTGCTGCTTTTAGGCAAAGGTACCGGTGTATTCTTCAAAGCATATCTTGTTATCTCAGTCCTGATGATGCTCTGATTTGTCTGTGTGTACCCCATTCCATGTCCACCAAGTTCAGCATCAACACATGTCACGTATGGGTCATCTCTGCTGTCCCACAGACCAGGTGTGGGTCGGTTCAGCTGTTATCAGCAGTAAACCCCGAGCAGAACTAAACTTTCCTGGAAGTTGTTCTTCCAAGCTCCTGTTTTCAGTGGCTGCAGACATTGCCAGACTGGAACAGTTCAACCTGAATTTTTTGGCAGAGTGGGTATCCAGCCCAGTCTGTGTGGTCTTGGAAAGCTTTAACCAATGTATGGGAGATATCTCTGATTAAAGAACATTTGTGTTGTTAAAAATAAAATTATAACAACTGTGATCCTTCCCACATGGTGTGGGTAGGGATTCTCAGCATGCTTTTTCTGGGAAGCAGGAAACTGTGTTGCACCAGTACCAAGGGTGAAAATTCTTTGAAAACCTGTAGGCTATGCTTTGCTGCCGACTCTCAGTGCGATGGAAACAGGTGACTTCAGACAGAGCTGGATCTGCTACTCAGAAAGTGAACTATCTCTTACCCTTCCTTCCCAGTTCTGTCCCCAGGGCACCTCCGTGCCATCCAGAAATGACAGATCAGGTTTCCAAGCCACAGAAAAGGCCCAAAAGCACATCGCTAATGTAAGCAAGATGGTGACTTGCGCCGCTGCTAGAGCTGGGTCCCCACCAGCAGCACCCTTATAGGAGGGTGGAGGTTGGTAAAACCACTTCTGATACCATTTGTGCTAGTTGGACCACAGGTACGTGGTGGGGTGGTTGGGATGGTGATGGCATGATGCCCCCTTCTACTTATTGCATTGCTGCAAATCCTCTAGGACACAACCATGGCAACACCCCAGGGTTCAGGCAATCATTGTGTCCTCTTCCCAGACATGGGGCTTTTCACACAAGAGGGGTTTTGGGCTTTCAGGTGTATAAAGGCATCCTGAAGCCCCTGTCCATGCCAGGAAATGTTTCATCCTAGAGGCGTAAGAACTGATCAGCTGTTCCCAGCTCAGTTTCAGGATCACTGCAAGCTGGGTTGGGTTGGGTCAGTCTGAGACACTCCAATTACAGGGTTTGTGCAGCTGAAAATCATACCTGGTCACAGAGACGCCTTCTGCTCCAGGTTGAACCTCAACAGCAGGGTACCAGAGCAGTGGCTTGTCTGATGGAGAGTAAGTGGGATTTTTGGCCAGTCTGGTAAGCCTGAACCCAGCCTCCACAAGGACAACAACATAGTTTCAGGGAGGAAATAATTTGTCAGGTCCCTCACAACTTCCACTGAAGCTTGCTGCTTCCCCTATCTTTTGCAAGTGTGTGGCCAAAAGGCGTTCTCAGATCTCACAAACTCAGTGTCAGTTTGGACTAGTGCTGATAGTCCTAATAAGAATCCAGTGCAAGCAAGTCTTGCACGTCCTGCCTCCCCCTCTTGGACAGGGCTGGCTGGGAGCACAGGAAACCTACCCTGGCAGTGGTGTTCCTTTCAGCCTCTCTGAAACCATCTCACCAGCACTCACAAGATTACAAGCTGTCTATGCAAAGACTCTTATACACTATCACTGGCTAATTCTAATTCTAATTCAAGAGATGTAGATTTCCATCATCTTAGTGTAAGTATAGAGCAACAGTTCAGTTACTCCAGACTTTTGTTGATGCAACAGGGGCAGAGTTCATCCCTTCACTGGTTTGGCTGGACCTGACCTGATCTACGCTCAGTCTATAACATGCACAGGCTATTGGAATTATCATTTGGCTTCTTCCATACCACACACCTCATTACTCTTCAGACTTCTACAGACTGCTGCTCGTGGTCCTACATTACCCAGCCATGCACAATGCTGCACCAGAAGTTTATAACTGACCTTCACCACAGGGAACGTTACAGCTTCTGTCAAATGAGTCATCTGTTCTTAAAGCTTTTGTTACCAAACTATGGTGCGAGGGTGATTGACAGAGAGCTGGAGTCCTTCCCTGGCCCCTTCACACTGCTGCAGTGTCCTTCATCTCTTGCTGTCAGGGAGCATCTCTGGGGCCAAAGGACTGTTCACTCTCAAGGAACATTTATTTCTTAACCTTGCTGTAGACACAGAGCCATGGGGCTTTAGTTGCTCCTACAGAAGAGGATGCTGGATCACCAGGGAGCAGAACCTGTGTAGACCTGACAACTGTGATATTTCTTTCAAAAAAAAAAAAACAACCCCAAACTGGCTCAGTTCCCTAAAGCCCTGGCTCTCCTGCCCAGATCCTAAGTCCTTGTAGCACCACCACTCAGCAAGGACAACATGTGTCCCTTCCTCCACATCACAGGCTTGGCTTAACCATGATCCAGCTCTTCTCAGAAGAATTAGAAGCCTGAACAGCTCCTGTAATTCAGACACAGAAATATATACAGCAGACCTAATCCTAGGACTTATTCCAAGCTCCCTTTGTCCCTTTCCTGTTGAGAAGCCTTGGGGAAATCTGTCCTTTCCTCTTCTCCCCTCAGCACCTACTCTGACATAAACCTTGTTTGAGGTTTTGGAGCTCTTCTGTAGGTAAAAGGTGAGTCTCAAGTCCCTCAGAAATCCTGATGAACTTAGCATGACCCTGAGGAATGAATCATACAGAGATTCAGAGATTTACCCACTGATGGGGCAGATTTTGCAACCAGCTGCCCTTAGCTCAAAACTGACGTCTCCTCTACAACGTGACTTTTGTCCTCCTGAACATCCCTGAATACCCCATGTCCCTTTGACACCTAGGCAAGGCTGGAGAAGCAAACGTGTCCCTTCCCACCTCCTGATCATCTCTCCCTAATGTCTCACTTTTTTACCATTGTTTATATTCTTCTCCAATTAATTCCTATCCCTCACTTGTTTTCACTTTTTTTCTTCTTCCTTTGTAATAACTTATAGTCTTACTATAGCAACAGTAATTGATCAAGGAACTCTGGGATAGGAGCATTTTTTTTTTTAATAATTCATTTTATTGCTGCTCTTCATTTCCTATTCTCTTGCTGTACTGCCTCTCTGATGTAACCCAGGCGTGGATTTTCTCTTTTCCAATCCCCTACTTGCAGCCGTTTCATAAGTCTGAGAAGGAAAATTAAAATAGTAATAATAATAGTAGTAGTAGTAGTAGTAATATTAACAACAACAGTGGATAAAGATGAAACTATAGCAGCCTGAAGGCAGATAAGTGGTCATTAACACTAGCTAGCACTGAGACCTGATGTCGCGCCATGGACTGATCCAGAGGTTCATAAACATGAACATGCTCCATTGGACTCTGGAGAAGTATTTATTAAAGCCACCAAATTTTAGGCACCAGAGCTCTTCCGTGTAGTCAAGTCCCCCAGGACCTGATGGGAGGGATTTGGGCCAGTGTCCAAGTGTCTGTTCCAAGACATGGAAACCAAGGGTTTGGTCCATGGGCTTGCCATTGGGCTTCACACAGTAGAGGGGAACTGGTGACCACAGTCCTTCTCCAATGCATCACATTCCTTCAGAACATCTTCTAAATGTCTGCACTGACCTACAAGCCAGGAGACAACCTGCAAACATGGAAATATTTGCCATCAACCCACAAATGGAGTGAGACCAGAAGGCTTCTTGCACCTGACCTCAATGCAGAGTAAACCTGTCCACAGCTCCTTCAGGCGCAGTGCCTTTAAATGCCTTTCTGCAGCTGTGTCTGAGCGCTGTTGGACATCCTTTCCCCCCCTTCACCCTGCGAGAGCTACTCTCAGGGTTAATACTTGAGCGGAAAGGAGCATGGAAACATTTCTGAGAATATCGCAGGTACCTCTGTTTTTTATGACTTCTATTATTATGCCCATTATTCTGCTCAAATGTGGTTATTGGCTCATTAGTATTTAAATCAGCTGATAATACGTGAAGAGATATTCTTTCTGACACAGGCTTTACAGCTTGTCTCTGTAGTGTGGAGGTTATAATGGTGCCAGTTGATGCCATTTATGTCAAACAAGCTTTGATTTTTAGCCTGCAGTAGTGATAGAGCACGGCCATGCAATTTGGTGAGATTAGCATTTTGCCGTCCACAGAGGGAGGATTACGGAGCTCATTGTAGGCTGCCAAAATGGGTTGTGAGGGAGCAACACCCAGTGGTTTGCTTTCTTTATGGACAATATAGCCCTGTGGCAGTGTCGAGGGAGAAGCAGAGGGGATGTGTTTTAAGCAGCTTTGATGACTGCAGAGACCCAGCTATTGCCATTTTGTAGGTTTTATAATGAGCCAAATCTCGCAACTCGTAAAAAAAGGGGGGAAGAGGCAGGATGGGGAGAGGAGAACAGAAAGTGGGGAGATGGGGTTGTTTAGCAAGGGAAGGATGAGAGTTGGGGCAGACAGAGAAGGTGGTTGTCCTCTCTCTCCCCACACATACGTACCCTCTATCCAGACACTTGCTTTGGCGCTTTGCAAGGAAAAAAAAAATAGCAAAATTACAGACTTCCATTGTCCTTGGAGATCTTGCTTGTGATTTTGCCACCTTTGGCATGGACTTGGAAACTTTCAGGCCTTTGCTTTGGAAATAAAAAATCAGCCTAGTTTTCCCTACCTGGCAGGTAGTTACAGCCCCGGGTGGCTTCTTATTTAAGCGATGAATGCACACACACATACTGGAGGTACATAAATGTACGGATTAGATGTCTGGCTCTGCACAAGTCTGTCAGATACACGGTTTAGTGTGAGGGTCCTTCTGGGGAAGATGGGGACTCTGTAGACTTCGTCTGGGGGACATCTCTTGTTGAGTGCCACAACTCCAGATCCCATATTCCAACCCAAATCCCATCTGTAGCACTAAAGGGGTTCAGTATTGCTCCCTATCTACCCTTCCCCAAGCAGACAAACGACTTGGGAGCTTACCTGGTATCCAGCTGGACATTTGATGCAGGAGCCCCAAATTTCCTGACATTGGATGACACAAAAATGCTGGAATTCACCCCGGAACTGGAGATTCCCGTGGGTCCTCACTGAGAAAAAGACCTCAAAAAGCAGAAGCTCTCCTATGCTCTCTGACATGCCTCAGGGTTGTTCCCACGCATCGGAACAGCCACTGGGAATAATTGGACTAGGGAGTCCTTGGGTTAGGAATCAAGAATTGCCTTTAGCAGCATTGGTGCCCCTCATGAAGGCCACTCAGATGATGAACCACTCGTGCACAGGAGCTCAGGCATGTTCCTCTTAATTTTTTCATTGCAAGTGGGAGAGCAGCAGTGAGTGCTGGTGCTAAACAGAGCCCTAATTTCATTCCCCTGGCTGCTACCCAAAATTTCCAGCATGCATTTCATCTCCTGCACTAGGGAGGTAAAGCATCTCTTCCTATACCATGCGCAGGGCTGGGAGCAAAAACCCAGCACCACCCCTGTGTTAAAAGAAGGTTTCCTCTCTCTCCAGTGTCATTCCCACAGGGTATGACAGGTATTCGTAGGGGTGCCTGTGCCTGGTAAGGGCCAGGATCCCAGATTGAACTACTTACCTGCCTCTCCAGCTAATGAATCTGCCTCATTATTTATGTCTCATTCAGCCATTAGCTGTAAGAGATTGAACAGGCTCCCTAAAAGAAGCACTCACACTCTCAGATTTCTCCTCTCTCCCAACTGGGGAAAAGAGATGCATGTGTGTGTAGGGTTAACAGAGGAAAACTGCTCTCGATTTTCCCCAGTGGTGTGGCTTTGTGAAGGAAAAAACAAAAACCTGCAACAACAAAAAAAATAGCAAAAAAAAGAAACCTCTCAAAAAACCCAACCTCAAACCCTCTGTGCAATTCTTCATTTCAAAACACAAGCTCATTGTTTTCTTGTGCAGGTGTCACTGCGATAACACTCCATTTCACCTACCCCAGGACAGTGGAGAGCAGCAGTCTGAATGAGCTACCTCCTCCCAAAAAAAACCCCACCACTAATAAAATTAGTATTAAGGAAAGAGGACTATTTTGTTTCTGCCATCAGAGCCTGGAGGCATCGTGCTTTTCCAGGCCTTGACAGCAGAGAGCTGTGCTGCTGTGGTCACAGAGCCACTCACACATCTTCATTTTATTCTTGCAGGGAAAGCAGTTGTCACAACTAATTACAACCGTGGTGGAGGAGGTCGTCCCCAGCCATTGAAAGCACTTCTGGAAAGAGCTTTCACACTGGGAAGGATGATCAGGTGTCTGGGCATCTGCCTAAGGATTTGGGAGATGGATGCTCGTGTCCCAGACACCCTACAGCTTTCTTGGGCAGCCCTGGCCAAGCCAGGTGCAGGCTGCCAGTGGTGCTGAGCAATGTGATTCCTCTTGACAGTCCTGTCTGTGGCCTTTCAGCATCTTACTTACCTGTTTGTGAAATGGAGAGAGCGGTCCTCTGGTCTCCCAGAGCAGGAGATTTCCCATTTTCTGCCTCTCTGACAGTTTGGTGGCCCTGTCCCAGGGGACATAAAGGTCAGTGAGGACTGCAGTGGGAAAAGCAAGACCAAAGGGATGATCCATCTCTTCTCTTGCAGCTGAAGCCTGCCCAAAGCAGGGGTGGTACAGGGAGAATTCCTCACCTCTCAGAGACGTGTGAGAGGGAAACAATCACAGCCTCTTCCAAACACCCTCCCTGCTCTGAACAGAGGAGCAAACGCATCCCAGCCCCGGAGCGGCAGAAGGATGGTACCAACCTCGCACATTCAGCAGCTGTTTTTCCTGAGGCTGGAAGGCAGCTATCAGTCAAAATTAACACTGCATGAATGCCTGTGGTAAGGGTTTTTCACTGCCAAGCAATAACAGAATAGGAAAGGAGGAGGCTTCGCTGGAGAGAACAGACTTTTGTAGAGGATGCGGGCAAAGGGGAATTTTAACCTCTCTTAGTCTGGGTTTGGGAACATCTGTGTTTAAACCCCTGCCCTGCCACACGTTTACTGTATTAGCGCGGACCAGCATCTTACAGACAGACTGAGGTCTTGTAGCTTCTGTTCCAGAGCACGAGACCCATACACAATACGGATGTGGAGCCCATCCATGTCACAGAGATAGCTAGGAGCAGGTCCTGCAGAGACGTCTTCTTGAGCGTGGATGCACCCACACCACTTCTGTCCTGCCACCTGGCTCCAGGTTGAAGTAAGAGTCAGGTACCTTATTCCAGTTCAGACGTAGTTTGTCCTGCAAGGGAGCCCTGCACCCTGAGGTGGGGCCACCGTCTTCCCTCTCCTGCCAGCATGAATACACATTGCTCCCTATCTACCCTACCAGGCAACCAGCATGAGCACACAGGACTTTTTGCTCCAGCAGGCTTTGCACCTCTTGCTCCTCCTTGGGACCACCAAGCCTCTTGCCAACCTCCCCTGTGGGCATTCACTCCATGCCAACCTGGGCGTGGGGACAAGCTGCTCTGCCAGGCAAGGGGACGAGGGGAAACTCTATTTCCCTCATGAGGGAGTTGAACCTGAGTCACGATTTATGGTCCTGCATTACTTTTTAAAAGAAAGGCAGTGATTCCCCCAAAAAGAGACCCTATTCTCCTTTTCCACAGTGGGTTTGGTGCCATGCCCTCTTTTCTGGGGCATTGCAAGGGTCACATCATTCAGGGCCTGGCTGGCTATAGATCCGCCAAGAGTGGCCCCAGAGAAAGAAAATGGGAGTCTCGCAGGGTGACCAATGTGAAAAGAGTTGGCTGGCTTCACTGCAGTTCCCTGCAAAGAGACGTTCCTCACCTCCTTGCCATCACCGTACATCATCCTCAAGGTGCCGCGAAATCTGTGTGAACCCAAGCAGAGGCTGCAGGGCCATTCTCATAGGAGGTTTGCTATGTTGTGCTGGTTTGCTATGACAGGGAGGGGACAGAGACATCTCTAATGCTTTGGGCTGCACAGAAAATCAAAGTAAGAGAGTTTCTCTGTGTTCTGTTCTTCAGACTAATGCATGAGTCTGAATCTCCTTTTTTTTCCATTTTAATCTGGTCATTTTTTTTCCCTTCTGAACTCAGCAGAACATGTTCTCCCCTTCGCTTCGCTGCAGGATCTCAGCCCAACATTTCAAAGCTCTTTCCTGTCTCTGGACAGAGCCTTAGCAAACAATATTGATGATCTAAGTTTCTCTCCAAAACGAAAGAGGAATATGCTCCCTGGTGCTCTTGTGTATGGTGTGAAAGCAATCCCTGCAGAGAAGAGTTTGCAAATGAAAAGTGACAGGCACTTCCCGCGATGGCATCGCTTCCTTAATCGCCTTCGGTGGCGCGGGCAGCAGCCCCCCCTTCTGCTTCCCCTACTTACTCTGCTAGGACGGATGTGGCCCCACAGTCTTCCATTTCCAGGGCTGGAGGAAGCCAGCAGTATTTTGGGATCTGAGACGGAGTTTTTTGAATACCAGATTTTCCCCAGTAAAACCCAAACCCAGTGATGCTCGTCTTGCTGGGTCCTGCACGGCAAGGGGGAGCCCCCTCCCATCCGGAAAGGGGGTCACTGCTGGGTGAAATCCTGTCACCCCCATTCCTCCCACCTCCTCCCATAGGTCTCTCTAGTCAAACCACAATGGGCACGGTGTGATAGGCAGATATCACAGATATTGGATGAGCAAAACCAATGGCTTGGAAGGTGCTTTCATATCTCACCATGAGACTGGATGTGCCTCCATCACCAGGCAGCAGAGACCTTCCTTCTACCATGGATAGAGGCAGTTCTGGGCACATGAAGGGTAGAGGCCACAGCCGCAGACCATGGACCATCCCCCTAAGGAGCCCCAGAGGTGAATCACACTCTTCCTGCAGAGTGAAACATCACTGCATCAGTCAAAATAATAAAAAAAAAAAAAAATAAAAAAAAAACCCAAACCACCCAAAGCAAATCAGCAATCAGCTTTCAGGCTGCAAACCTATGCATTTTCATAAGAAAGGCCTCTGCTCCTCCTAATTCCTCATGATTCTATTTGCAGCCTTTTCTATGTTGTGGGAAATAAGCTGTTCCATTTTAATTGGGAGAATTGCAGCAATAAGTTATTTAAATGCATTTTGGGCCCACCCAGAGTAAAACCCAAAGAACAGAAAAAAATTAAAAATGCATTATCCCTACCCCTCCCTTCAAATCAGAGAAAAAAATAATTTCCAGATGCACAGTCATAGGATATTATTTTTTTCCTATCTCAAAGGAAAGGTTTCAGTTTGTTGCTTCCTCCCCTCCCCTCATTTTACTTGTAGAGTAATCACTGCATTTTGCTAAATTTTTAAATGGGACAGAAGTGGAAAATGAAAAATCAAAATATTCCATATGACAAAATTATTAAAATTCAACTCCTGTGACTGTTCTACAGCAGAATAATTTTAAAAAAGCAACCCCCCCAAAAAAAATCCTGTAAGAGGCTTTTGACCAAATGACTGGAAAATTAGTTCACTGAGAGTTTCACTCAAGCCAAATCTGCATTTTCCAGCATAATAAACTATTTGACCAAACATCATTTTATGTGCTGGAGTGGCCTCTCTGCTACATATCGATAGGAAGGCTTTAAGAAAGAGCACGCCCAGCTGGATTCACTGTTAATGGGTCAATTTGCTGCTCATTTTCCATTATCGTATGGTATGGGAGACAAGCTTCTCCGTGTTAACTGGGAACCTTGCAGGGACAATGGGTTTCAACAGGTTTTATTCCCCCCACCATCCCTGAGCTTGCCTTTGCCTCCCGTTGTTCCAGGAAATCTTTCTGAGCTCACATCGCGTGTGCTTATGTTCTCTCAGGAGTGTGTGATAGAAAGGGTTGGTGTGTCAGGTCTGAAGGTCTGCAACCTCACTTAACCTTGCAACTAGCCCCATCCACGACCCACCACATAGCAGCGTCCAAGACCTTGCATGCGATCGACTCCTTCCTGCAAGGACAGGATGAAACAGCTGTGGCCACAGAGATTTTCTCCTGTAAAAGGGCCAGGGAGCACACCGAAGGCTTGATGGACCTGGGGACAGGAGGTGAGATGCAGCCCAGAGGGAGGGACGGTGGGGCAGAGCTGCAGAGCGGGGTAGGGGGCTTCGCTTCAAGGAGGAATGAGCAGCTCTCACCTCCAGCCTCCCACACAGAGCAGGCGGGGTGGGTGAGACGCAGTAAAGGAGCTCATCTGCCAACAGGCAGGAACTTTTGATTGCCCACATTCATACAGAAAGATAAAGTGGATAAAGTAATGGGTATTTACTCTTCTCCGCCTGTGTACACAACAGAATTGTGTTGCTTTTAATGGGAGCTCTATTCTAATTGCAGTCATTACCGAAGTGAGACTTTAAGCTCAACACCATCTTTCTATTACCTCTGTGTGTGATGTGCTGCATTTCTGGTCTGCTCTCTTAAATATCCCCCTCCTTTGATGTGATCTGAGCCATGGTCCGGATAACACTCCCAAAACGTTTTTTTGGCATCCCCTCTGAAGTGTCCCCGGAGCCAGACATGTTCACAGCTCTGCAGGATCCAAAAGATCCTGGTGACGTTTCATTAATGGAGCTCGTCTACCCGCGGATCCAATTTTGTCTGCTCATCAATGCAGTCGGCATGTCGTGTGAACAGCATATGCCACAGCAGATGGCACGGACTCAATTCCAGCGAACAGCTCTGGAGTGAAATCACTCATCTGCTCTCCCCTGCATTGGATAGACCAGGGGTGTTTCTGGGAGAAAGGTTGGAGTTGAAAGGGGAGAAGGAGCAGTGATGGAAAACTAGCTGAACTCTGGGTCAGTATCTCCATCGCCTGGACCCTGTGAAGGACCCACAGCCGAGCAGCCCCTGACTGTGCTCTGCAACAGGTCACCAGCTGCTGCACCGCTCCCAGCAGCCAGCAACAACGCCTTTTCTCCTAGTCAGCCCCACAGAGGAGGGTCCTGAGGGCTCACATAGGCGATGGGCAGGTATTTAAACCCAGCACTGGACACAAAAAGTAGTTGTGGACATCTCAAGGTGTTCTTGTGTTGCACCTTGTAACCTACTGTGTTGCCTTCCGTACTAATCTCTGCTCCTGCCTGCCTGTGCCATGTTGTCTGGATGCTCCTTGGAGCTTGGGTTGTGCTTTCTCCTTACTCTGCCTATGTCACCCTTCCTGCAGAATTAAAGAATCCCTGACCATGAGTCCTGCCTGAGAGCGGACATTTCAAGAGACATCCCAGTTTCTCTCCCTCTTCTGCTTGCTGACTGGATACCTGTGGCATAGCTTGGCCTTATTGTTGCTCCACACTAGAGCTTTAAATGCAAGCACAGTCCTGTCCAGAGCCCCAACAGCAGTCATGTGCCCTTGACCATCTGGCTTTGTTGGTCAGTGGGAAGGAAGTTCAGGAGATGGACTTTGAAAACAAACTAATCAGTAAAATGGACTGGGCCACTGAATTCTGTAAGTGTCCTCCGTGGGTGACTGTATGTGGCCTGGTCCAACCACCTCCTACAATCCAAAGTCATTGCCTGAACAAAAACGGTGTCTGGCGTATGTCTCGGGTATGTAACATGTCTTTGGTGTAGCCGTTGATGACTTGCCTCTGAGCATCTCGGAGCTTCCTCAGCCTTCATTTTTAGCGGTGCTTTGCCTCCAGTGCTGAAGAGTTAGGCTGATTTGGGCTACATACCTACGTATCGTCATACTGGGCTTTCTGCTTTCCCAGGTGGAGGGTCTTCATTTGGAATGGAGTTTCCCAAGCAAAGTTTTCCCACGAGTTTTCTCCAGTCATCCATTGATTAAAGAGCTTGGTCACAGCTCCTACCCAGCCCTCCAAGGGCTTCCTGCACCGTCTGTGTATGCTCCATCCCCAACAGGTATGTGCAGTGCCACATGAAGCACAAACTCATCCCTGCATCCCATTTTCCACCATGGCTGCTGTGTCTTCATGTCACTTGGCAGTGGGAGAGATTAGCTCAATTCCTGAAAGCATTATAGCTGCAATGGCATTTGGACCTACCCCATCCTGCATATTAGTTGGGTCAGTTAATCTGGGAGCTTTTCTGTGTTCCTGGTTTGAGTCTCTGTCCCAGCAACCTCTGCACTCTGCAAAGAGCAAAGACAAGCCTGGTTTTGCACAAGGTTTTCTTCTAATTCCACTTGGCCCAACTTCACTCACATACTACAGGAGATTGCACCACCTCTTACACCCCCAGCTGGTACTTCCACGTGTCAGCTGAGAGAGGAGCAAGGATCTTGCTCCTAGAGCAAAGCCCACAGCAAAGCAAAACATAGCCCTTGAGTGAGGTCTGTAGATAAACTTCTCTCTGGTTCCTGGGGTTTGTAGATCAGATCATTAACATTCGCTATCATCCTGGTCAAAGATTTGGGTGGTGATCAGACAATAGTTCAATGCATTCAATTTACAATGCAATTACATTTTAATAAGTTGTGACCCTTGAGGCAGGACCTGTCACCTGTCAGTTGAGATCCAGCAGCTGACCTAATCTCAACCATGGATGGATGTGCTGCAGATCTGACTAGGTGGCTGTGTAGTAAAATATAATCTAACGTAATTGTCCAGCCAGACCCTTGCTGTCTGACCTCAGCAAGTATTGGGAACCAGATGCCTCAATTTCCCTTTTGGTATAATAGAGGTCTTATTTCTGGCCTCATGAAGAAGCTGCAGAGCCTTGGAAAGTCCTTTGGCTCCCCTCCCACCAGCCTGGCAGGGAACTAAGACTCTCTGGGGGAAGGGAAAAGTGAACAAAAGCAAAATGTTATGTGCCCTAGTCTCCCCCCACACTGAGCTGGGCTGAGAGCAGCTCCAAATGAGCTTTGCCCAGCTCTGACTGCAACTGAAAGATCGCCACTGGCTGCAACCATTAAAAAAAAAAAAAAAATCATCCATAATCCCCAATGACAAATTCCAGAGAGGGTCAAATTCCTTTATGAGGATGAGACGAGAGGTTTTATGATCACACTGCCTTATTATACCCGGCTCCCTGTAGTGTCATATGCATCCTAAGAACCAATTTACTATGTATCTCCCTCTCTCTCCAGCAACATTAGGAACGAAACAACTTCTAAATATCCTTCCACAGCCATAGCTGTTGTTTTTTCAGTAAACATTTGCTTAGTGGCATTCAGGGACCCAATCCTTGCAGAAGGGCCAAAGCATCCAAGCATCACTGAGGAGATAAGTGGTTTTTTGTGGTCCTTTCCTGGGAATAAAGGCTGAATGGCTCATTTTCTTTGTGATAGAAAAGGGTACAGAGTCTCCTGAGCATGCTGGCTACAGCAAGGATTACATGAGGCTTTTGCTTTACTTTTCTCAAGGGATTTCCATCAGCAGAAGTAAAGAGTCTCTGGCTTAAAGGGAGAGAGCCAATTGCTCCTGGAGAGGGATGATGACCTGGAGAGAATCCTCCCATGCCTTTTTCCCGGAGTATGATTTTTTTTTTTTTATTTTGGGGTTCTTTTTTCTTAAACATGCATGGTACATTATCTGTTCCTTGAGACACTGGAGTTAATGTCACCTGGAGGAATAACAGTGGGACTCAGTCTAGGCACTGTACTTGGTCAAACACTGGAACAGGCTTCCTAGAGAGGTGGTCGATGCTCCAAGCCTGTCACTGTCTAAGAGGCATTTGGACAATGCCCTTAATAACATGCTTTAACTTCTGGTCAGCCCTGAAGTGGTCAGGCAGTTGGGCTAGATGATCATTGTAGGTCCCTTCCAACTGAAAATATTCTAGTCTACTCTAGCCTAGTCTAGCCTAGTCTACTTTTGGTCCCCTGCGGCTGGGGGATTTTGGGCTTCAATGACAGTGCAGCCTCTGCACTCGCTGTTAGATGCTTCAGTGCCTTTATAGGTGGCAGCAGCATCTGGACATCCCCGTGATAGCTGGATCTATGTTGTTTAAGCAAGGCACACGAGGTAATAACCCCACTGAGGACATGTTTAATCAGCATGAATACAGCATCCTGTGAATGAGGGTGCTCTGCCTTATTACAAAGCTCGTGCCTCCACTCCACATCTCCACGTTGGTGCTTTCCAAGGGAGCTGAGGGCTGCAAACCAGTGGAAAGTCTGTCCCTGAAGGTCCCAATAGCTTGTGCTTAGGGGAGAGCTTTAGGAAGAGGGCGGGTGTGGAATGAAACCTTTTTGCATAAAAACTTTCCAGTTAGGGACTTTCTGAGACAGATCGCATTCACTGCAATGTTTTTCATTGCTCTTGCACATTATCCTTCCCTGGATGTCTTCAGCCCATAGGAAGCAGTAGTGCTGAGCTGTTTAGACACTGAAAACTGCTATGTCGGAACATCTTTGATGTAATCCCTCACTATGGATGTGTACAGGTTTGTTACAAAGGGCTCTGGGGGACTAAGTGGTGGAAAGTAATGAGGAGGTTTTTCCTTTCCAGGCTCTTAAGGAGAGGATAGGTCACCTGGAGTCAAACACGACTGTCCCAGAGCACTTCAATGCAGCAAACTGAGTTCACTTGTGAACAACCCACAAAGTCAGTGATGGGAAATGATGGAAGCACCAGCAAAAGCAAGAGCTGGGTGGAAGAGCACTGGAACAGCTTTCATCCCAGTGACCTTTATTTCTGTCATGCAGCCCTATACTTGGAGCTTGCCAGCTAATTTTCCTTGAAAGAGGGACAAACGATGCATGGGGAAAGGGGATCCTTCCTGGGACCTCCTTTGCCAGGAGGAAGCTTCAAGCAATGAACTCTGAGCTCTTAAACCAGTCTGGAATGATGGATTTCACTTGCCTTTTGTTTTCCCTCCCTTTGGTTTTATTTATTTGTTTTATCTCCCCTTTTCCTTTCTTGTAGTGCTCTCAGTCTCCTCTTTCTTCCTTTTCTTCTTTCTTTTCTAACTCATAATTTCAAAGACATCCTTGGCAGAGAGGAGGAGGAAAGGGGAGGCAACCCCATGGAAACTTCCCTCTTCCTGATTTTCAAGCTTGTTCAGAAAAGTAGCAGGGGTGTGGGAGAGAGAAAGAACACACGGTGTTAAAAACCCTGGAAATATGCTCCTGCTGCTTTCTTGAATGTCAGGGGAGCGTTATCTGGCCTTGCACGCAAGGAAAGAGATCTTGCACCTTGTGAAGTGTAATAGGGAACACAGAGCCTAATGGAAAAATCATTTGCTTGTGGCATTTAATTAAATAGGTAAATTTATGAATGGCCCTGAAATCATCAGATTAAAAGACAGAGCCGTTGTGAATTTTTATTTGATTTCTTCCATGGGCTTTCCCTCCGTTCTCCCCCACTCCCTTTCCCTCTAATCAAACAGGTGGCGTGTGGGGATGGCTGAGTTGCTGGCAAGCCGGTCCTCAGGGTTTCCCCAAGGGTGACGCACACACAAGGTGGTTTTATTCCCTGCACATCAGCCACTGGTCCAAAGAGATGGCAGATGGGTGCATGCTTTTTTGCTGCAGGGGATCCAGTGCACAGAGCATGGAGACACAAGTGGTTCTCACTATCTGGTCCTGGAGTTTGGTGGGGTGGCACATCCCTGGAGATCTGATACAGCAACTGGTCCCTTACAATTTCAGTGTCCACAAACCTTCCCATCCATAAACCCATCCTGCATCTGAAGGACTGGCATTGCCTTGTGCCCTCTGCTATTCCTTGCAGATAGCACAGTCACATCACCTCTTACCTGATGCACAACCCTCAGCACAGCCATGGAGAAGAAAACCCTCCAGTGCGGATGCTTCAGTCCCTTGCTGTGCTCCAAAATCTACCTCGAGCTTGCATCCTGGCACCACAATTCACATCCTTTTGTGCTACCATGGCTTCAGGACTTCCGATGTGATGGACCCACAGCTTCAACCTTTTCCCACAGACTCAGTAATTTAGGACATTGGGACTTGTGGCCTAGCACACATTTCTCTAGGAGCCAAATCACTTGTCACCCTCCAAAAAGCCACCATCCGTCTTCAGAGCTGCGATGCCCAGGGAGCCGACTTTGTCAGACCAGGGCTACTAAATTGGCCCTTTTGATTTGGAGCTGACCAGGCAGAATCCGGAGCTGGGAAGCTTCCACCTTCCCATGCCCAACTCAGCTTTTGGGTCTGACACATGCGCTATAGGGATTAGGGTGAACAGTTCCTGCTGATCCTTCTACCTTTGTGCAGTCCCAGTTGGTGTAGTGCATCACAGACACTTTCTCAGCACACGCTTCGTGACAACCTGTGTTTATTTCTGACCTGTTATCTGCCAAGCAGCTGGTGTTCAGGGGACAGAACAGAATTGCTTTTTCTCAGCTCACCATGGTCATCAGCCTGCTTCGTAGGGTCCATCCAGGCAGGAGTGCAGAACTGAATGGGCTTGTGTGGGAATCACCAGCCAAAACCGGAGAGGGCAGAGAGCAGCAGGGAATGTTAGAGGCATTACAGGGTCAGCAGAGCCCCATGGCAGCCAAAAATGAGTATTCAGCTCCAGAGGAAAGAATAGCATAGAAAAGGAAAAAACAGGGCAAGGAAGGTGGAGTTTGTGATGAAAAGGCCATACGTTGATGTTTGTACAAGCTAGCAGTAAGATTGAAGCTATGTCCATGATGTCATGGCCGTGGCTTTCTCCGTCACAGCAAACCTTGCAGAGGGCGCAGGGGCCTGATCCTTTCCATGATTTTTTTACTGATTGCCAGCTCTCAGCTGGAGTGGCAGATGTGCCTGTAAGGTGGCCTCATTCCCCCAGCCAGCTCTCTGCCACCACAGCAGTGCACCCTCTGCATGTGGACTGTGAGCTAGCAGTGAGCAAAATCCTGACATTTGAGCAAGCTTCTTCTAAAAGACCCCAACGTTTCGTTAAAATACCTTGCCTTTTCACTGAGTGACTGCAAGACATCTCTGCCACAAGTTCATCAGCGTTTCCACTAGCTCTGGGTTTTCCCCTGTCCGGTTGCAATGACAAACCCAAATCAGGGGGTCACTTTGCAGAGGCAACCCCAGGTTTTCAGGGAGCAAAACTGAGCGCCTTGTTTGTCTATGTGTTTAGGAAAAGTTGGACATCTTTTCCTGCCTTCCCAGGCTTCTTTACATCTGGGGTGAACAGGTCTTGAGGTGCAAAATCCATCTTGATTTGGCACTGAGAGCTGAGACGTTACGTGAGCACAGCCCCCAGAGTAAGTGATGTGCCTCCCTTTCCACTTACAGCTCTTTGCAGGAGATGTTGCGAGTGGATTGCCGACTCCTCAGCTACGCCACTGATTATCCGTTCAGTTTATTTATATGTCTGTCTGAAGCAGGGAGAAGAAATCTGTCGTGTGTCATTCAGGGACACATTTGTCCTGCCAAGATGCTGCATTGATATACTTGGAAAACAGCAAGCAGTGAAGGGGTGTCCTTTTTTTCAGCCCACTCCTGTCGTTGGTTCTCCAAAGACACCAGGGACAGCTCCAGCTGTGCAAATGAAATTCAGGAGACTTAATAACATTTTAATGCATGCTCTTAGCATTGAGGGATGGGGTTTTTTCCCCCCTTCTTGCTTTCCCTTTGATGGTTATAAATGGAGGGGGTGTCATTTGCTTGTACAGCTGCAAGGCCAGGTCTTTGGAGAAGGTAGGGAGGATGAGGGAGATTATTTTATTAGGAACTTGAAAAAAGGCATGAAACAGTAATATGCAGGTGTGATGATTTCCCAGAGAGCTCTAATCAGCTAATAATCTAATCTGTTGGCCTGTTTCAGCAGTGATAAAAGTCTTCATGGCTCCTGGGATGAAACTGCACTGCACATTATCCCAGCCTCAACACTGACTTGTTTGGGTTATTGCTGGAGAAAACAAACCTGGTCATGAGCATCTGCCCAGGAGCTGCCAGTGGGGAACTGTCCACCCAAAGCCTTTACCTTCACATGGTCTTGATCTCCAGGAGAGCTGAAGGACTGTTGAGGCTATAGGAAATGTCTGTGAAGCAGAGCTCACCATTCCTTTGTCTGCAGGACAGCCAACATCCGCCGCCCAAATATTCCTAGGAGTTGCAATGCCCCTGCATTTGGGGTCAAGACTGAAAGCCCCAGACTGTGAGGTTCAAAGCTTCTCCAGGCGGTGCCTTCCTGTGGTGGCTGATGGTTGGTGATACAATGGTCCTTACTGTTGTCCTGCCCCATAGAAGTACTTTTAGGAACTTCAGAGATGTGCACTATGCTCTTGATGGAACATTGCCACTGATGATGTACAGTTTTTGCAGCTTTTATGTTGGTGAACACATATTCACAAGCATTCATGCTACATCATCTTCATTATCATCTTTTGGATATCAGGGTGACAGTGCTTAGTGCTAGTTGTCTTTGTTAGGACAAAGCATGAGTTCATAGTCTGCAAGCCAAGGCACAGCATTACCTGGTGATTTTCTTTACCGTGTTGTTTTTTCCCCTATGAGATGTTCATTCCCCACAGAAGAGGAAGCGTAGACTGAACTGGTAATGTACAAATGACATAAGAAGATTCCTGGAGATATATTCCTGCCTATAGCTGTGTCTGCTCTCCTCTGCATCACCGGGGCAGACAAACCCACAGATCACAGGGTGGTGCTGAGCTTCTGTCCTTTCCACCCAGGGCACCTGAAGCCATGTTACCTGCACAGCCTCTCTCATCCAGCCACAGAGCACGGAGAAAGGAAGGAGCTGGAAGTTTGCTTTGCTCTCCTTCCCCTCCTGGGCAAGAAACGTGACCAGCCCCCCATCTAGACAGACTTTCCTTCTCTTCATCCTCCTGGCTGTGCCAGAAAGCAGGGAAGTCTTCCCAGCATCCTCAAATATCTGGGCTAAGCACAGCAAAAACAATACAAGCAAAGAAGCCACTTCTTCCTACACGTCGAGGGATGGAGCAGACACAAGTGACCATGACCCTCACCCTGGCATTCACCATGCCCATACTGAGCTTGGCCCATCCAGAGGTAACAGACAAGAGCCTGGGGTGATGTTAAGGCAGAAAATGCTAGGTTTGTGTAATCCGTAGTTAGATTCCTGCTACAACTCAACCGGGGGGAATCCTGCATCCCCCCAGCGGGGTGAGCTCTTTGGAGGTGGCATCCCTGTGATAATGCAGCCATGCTGGACATGTTGCACAGCTGGCTGAAGTGGGATCTGACTGACTATGGGGGGAATAACTACAGCCAGAACTATCATGGGATGGGCTATAGCATAATAAGCACATCTTTCTCTTGAATAAATCAGTAGAATTACTGTTTGAAAATCTGTCATTGCTAAAAAAATATCTACTACCAAGAAAATTTTTGCTTTTGCAGCACAGGGCTTGAGCCAAAGGTATCATGTTAGGAACAGCGTACAGCGAGGCAAAGAGCCATGGCGCAGCAGACAAGGGGCAAGTGGTTGAGTGCTTCTCAGTTTGGAGAGTGCAGTCAAGCAAAAGCTCTGGTACACCCATGCACACAGACACGGAATACAGCTTAAATGCCACCAAACTTTTCCCAAGCCATCTTCACCCATCTTCTCGTCACAGCAATGGAACCAAATGAGTTGCAAATATTATTCATCCCCAGAAACAACCAATCTGTTCAGGGTAAGGCACAGGTTTCCTACCCCAAATATCACCCTCTAGCCCTCAGCAAAAAGTCAGTGCTACCTCTGGGCCATTCTGCTAAGCAAAGATTTGCAAAAGCTCCCGGGGATGACAGGAAGAGTGTTTTTCGGATGCAGGGGGACCGCAGGAGTGGTCCACACCCTGGGCATGAGCTTCACTGCCCTTGGCATCCTTCAGCCTATCTGAACTGGCTGAGGACAGCAGAGTGCAGCCAGGAGAGCTCTCAGCTCTCTGGGGATCTCTGATCATGAAGGACAGCAAAGTTTATTGAACAAATTTAATTCCTCTCCATAATACAGCCCAGGCCCTTCTAACTGAACTAAATGGAGTATCTCTGCAGGTCTGTATCTAGGACATCAGGCTAAAAACACCTTCTCTATCCTTTAGATGCCATTGACCTCCACGCAAACACACATTTTCCGCTGCACAGGGCTCTCGGAGAGTACATGTTATGCATGATTATATCCCCGCCTCCAAATAAAATGTCTTCACTCAGTCAGGCCCTTCTACTTTCCCCTACACAGTTCATTTTCTTTCCAGAGCTCTTGCTGGTTCTGTTTGTTTGGAGAATTGTTGGATGGTGCCATCAGGGAAAAACACTGCTCACATCCCATGAACTCAGTGCAGAAGTGCTTTGAAAACGTGGTCAGGACAGCCTGCCAGGAGGGCCCTTTGCTTGACTTTGCAGCCAGATCTCTGAACTGCTACAAGTTCAGCCCAGGGCCTGGCTCACAACGTTCTTCTGCGTTACCAGCTTGCTGCTGTTGCATTGCTCTTCTCGCATTTGGGAACCACTGCACCAAATGCGTGGGTCTGGCCCCAGAGCAATTCTGTGGGATGTGCTGAAGCTGAGGAAATGTTCGGAGTTTGACTAAAGCAAAGTGTGAATGTGTAGGGCACCTTCATCCCTCTGTTTGGAGCAGTGTCTCCCATCAAAAAGTGCAGGACCTTTGAGAAATGCAAGTACATTACTATCAGGGGCTCTCCCAGCCTGAAAAACCCATCCTGGAAGAAAACAGAGAGAGCGTGTTAAGAAGCTGGGTGACTCCAAGCTTATCCCCAGGTCAGACTCAGACCTAAGCTGAAGTGATCACTGCCTCCCTGTTAGTCTAGGCTTGCTGCTGCACAAACGGCTCCACACAGCCTCTGATTCAGGTTGCCAGCTTAGCAGCGATGCCCCATCTGCCTGCCAGGTACCTTGGTGGCCAACATAACTACATACTTGCACCAGATGTTTCCCATTTAAAGCCTGCCTTACTTATTTTTTCTTCCATTCCCATGACGTCCCTTCTCCTGCTTTCCTTCAGCTGCTCTTTCAGCTGCTCTCAGAGGTGCGGAGCATGGGAAACAAGCACTGCTTAAGGAGTTACTGTCCATGTACCCGGGAGATGTCAGAAATGGCAATGCATGGAGCAGAGCAGGAGCTGACAGTCCCAGCAGATGCTTCCTTTGGTATCTACAGCAGAGATGCTAAAGCCAGGAATGGAGGGAGCGGGAGGAGGTGGAGGCAGTGATGAAGGGTAGGGTCTGGGAGGCACCAGGACACCTCAAGGAGGTGGGACAGAGGGTATTTGGAGAAGCAGCTGCTGGCAGCATGGTCACAGCTGCAGAGGTGCACAGAGGGTGCAGGCTGAGGAGGAGGATGGGTGCAGTGCGATCCTCCTCTCCTAACCTCCCTCGCCAGGTCCTTAATCCAGCTCCCTTCAGCCTTTGGGAGGACTTTATGCAAAAACAACTAAGGTGTGCCAAATCCTTCTTTCTGCTTTCTTCCAGTGCCATCAGGGCTGGCTTGGAGCTCCAGACTCTTCCCAAAATGAGAATAAGTGTGATGTTGTGTGCTGAGCTGCTGAAAACTAGTCCTTTGTTCCTCCTGGACTGGCTTTCTCCTAGCTAAGCTAAGCTTAATGACTACTAAATATTATAGGTGCTCCCCTAAGACTTTTCGGAAACTAATCCTCGCTGAACCTCTGGGAATTAGGGCACTAAATATTAAAAATCTAAACAGTTTCCTAGTTGCTGAGGGTGTCTGTTGCCACACATATCTACTCCACTTCTAAACCCATCTCTGAAGCTACCCAGCTCTGCAGGTTTTCAGGGTGGTCTCCTAATTTTGGAACCCAAGCTACTCTGGGATGCAAAAAAAAAAAAAAAAAAAATCACTTTTTTTAATATCTCTCCCTCCAAAAAAAGCTTTCACTGCTTCCAGCAAAAAAAAGGTAACAGAGGGTTTCTAATTCTGAAGCTGTCAGCTCATTTGTTTTTGTGGCAGCTGGAGCAAGCCAAAGTGACGAGGATCTGGAAATCGGTGTGTCTGAAAGCTGTGCCTGAGCCAGCAGTTTTTATCTGGCTAATAATACTTATAATTGGCTGACTTTTACTAGAGGGAGGGGAAAAAAAATCAGAAGGTTGAAAATCTTGCCTGAAGATTTTAACTCTGTCGAGTACCAGGCAATCTTCCATCATAGTGGCATTTTTTTCCCTGTTGCCAGCATCACAAATTTTGCTGTGTCTTTCTTGAGCAGAGTTGTCTAGTGATATTAGTGTTATTCTTGTTGATGCTCAGAAAGGACCATGTCAAAATGGTTGTTTGGAAAGGAGGAACCCAGTCTTGGAGCACCTTTCATCATTCCCTAGGGCTAGAAGCGTTCATCAGACCTGGTGTTCCCCCACTTCGGCAATGGACCTGGGCGTCTGCTGAGTGGGGCAGCACAGATTCAATGGCTGGGGAAACCAAGGTTGTATCGTGGCACAAACTTGGTAGGCCATGGGCTGTGGACAGAAATCTTAAGTTCCTCTCAAGGATCCAGATCTCCTCATTTAGATCCCGTTCTTCCATCCGTGCAATGGAGATGAACTCAAAGCATGCTGGAAGAGCCCAATCTTTAGCCCTCCTCCCTGCACCTCCCTGTAAAACCTGCCCATGACATCCAGTTCACCCTTTCCTTTGACTGGTGATGCCTGGATTCCCAGCACAGGGAGAGGTCACCGAATGCCTGGAGGTCTCAGGGAATGCAATGCCCAGACCACAGCCAGTAGTCCCAGAGCCCAAGGCATGCTCCGCTTGAGGCCAGTCTGGTGGCTGGCTCTCTAGGCAGAACACTCAGCAGCTTTGGCGACTAGTCAGCAAGACCCAAAGGACAGAGAGATAGGGACAGACTGCCACAGCCAACTGGTAGCAGCTCCATGTCCTTGTAGCTCAAGTCCCTAAAGGCCAGCAAACCAAAGCCCAACCCCTCTTGTGACTGCAAAAAAAGAAAAATAAAATTGGCCTTCCAGAGTAACTCAAGTTACTAAGACCACTCAGCGGGACAGGTTTTTCTCTTTTTGTTAAGTTTGCTCCTTGTAGTTTTCTTGCAGAAGTGTAGAAGCTTGCAAGGGACCTCCAGCTGGTGGGTGACACTGGCAGGGTTCACCCTTCAAACTCCTCACCTGGCTCTTCAGCAACCTGCACTTGGCAGGCAAGGTCAGTTCAAAGCCCACAGCATCAGCTCTGCACCGAGCATGAGCAACTGCAGGAGTCCCTGGTCACCGTCCCCAGAACGGCGGCACGTCGTCACACAGGGGAACAGGGCCAGCGCTGCCCGAGGTGGGTCAGGGAGGAACGGGAAACAAAGGGAGCCATGCTGGTGGGGAGCCTGGCAGGCACGAAACCTTCCCTTTGAAGGGTATATTTAGGACTTCAAGGATACCCGGTGTGCTGGTCTCCTTAGCAACAAAACATCCTTTTCCCCCAAAGCGGACAAAGCTGAGGACTCACCCCACATGCCTTCCCGCATGTTGTGCATAAGGTGGAAGGGTGACCTTGTCCCTGCCTGACTCATGACAGCCACGGAGGTGCCTTCTCTCCCCAGACCCCAAACTGCAAATGACACTGAAAGACCAGAATGGCCAAAGTGAGGTACTGGGGATGGCCAAAACTTTCCAAGGGATGTGGAGAGCCCATGTCCAAACCGAGAGGATCTTCACCCCATGTTCCAGTTGGCGAACATCAGCTTCGCAACACTTTTTCTCTCTTCTGCTTCCCTGGTGGGTGGCTCCACTCAGGAGACATAGTGCAGAGCAGAGCTCACCTCTAGCCTATCTCAGGTCTGCTGCAGGCAGGGAGGTCTCTGGGCTTGCTGGGCCACTGGACAGGCTTTACCTGGGCAAGCCCAGTCAAGAGCTGACCTAGCCTTAGCTGGCAACCAGGAGGCTCAGAGCACAGTGGCTGACAATTTGCAGCAGCCTGGACCCCTTTTTGTCTGAGATTTTGGAGCTGCTAATTTGCTCTCTCCCCATAGACATGATTCTTCTTTTGAGGGAGCTTAAAAGTGTTGAGAGACAAAGGGGTTTCTTCCCAGAAATGAAATCAAGCTGACAATTTTAGGGTGCAGCCTGACCCAGATGATGAAGCAAAAGTGTTTGCTCCCTATCAAGGCTGGCCTGAAACCCAGACCTATGTCTGTCCATCACAGGCAGACAGACGCTGTCAGGCTGTGTGTAATGCTGCCGGGATGGCCAGACCACTAAGAGCAGAGTGGAGGAGCCAGTTTCTCTGGTGATCCCTATCATTGCAGGGTCTCAGGTCTTCAGCTGGTCATCAGTGTCCCTCTTACCTACAAGTTTGCTCAGACCAAGGGATACCATGGCTGGTATCACCCACGGACCAGGAAATACACCCTCTGACGAAAATCAGTCATCACAAAGGGGCATGCTTTGCTGGCTACCACCATGTAGATCCAGACACCACAGCTGTCCATAAGGATCAAGTTCATTATGAATCCAAAACGATGTCTCTCCTGAAACAGAGGAGAAATCCCCTCGTAGGTACAAAACCAACTAAAGAAGGCAACTCTTTGCTCATTATCCAGCTGAGCTGCAAAACTCCTTGACACAGGAGGCTGCAGAGGTTATTACAGGAGTTTAGAAAGGGGCCAGAAGGAAATGCGTCAAGAGCTATTAAATACAAAAAGGCCATCTCTGCCTCTGGAAGGAAGACTGATGGTGGCTACCAAGCATGACAGTCCTGGGTAGTGCTTTCATAGCCAGGAGCTGGGGTGTCTCTGAACATACCCTCTGTCTCATGCAGCCACCCTAAAGGTCATTCTCTGCTTGTTTTAATCTTCCTCCTTATTCATCTGCTGGTCAGAGACACTGGCTTCAAGGCACCTTTGATTGACTCGGGAGGGCTATTTCACTTTCTCAGGGCCCCCAGAATCAGTGAGGTAAGAGGAAGTTCTCGGATGGATCCAGGGTGACTGCAAAGCTTCCTGGCACACTGGTCACTGGTGCCGGGGAAAGGCTGGTTGTCCTCCACTGGGTGGGACCCCTTGCTTCTCTTTATAAAGCCTGCGCTCACTCCGAGCGCTGCCTGCTCTTCTCCAGCCTGGACAAACCAAAATGAGCATTGTGGTGCGAAACAAAGATCAGCAAAGCCCTTCTGTCATCCTGCCTTGCCCCGATCCCACCCCAGCCTCTGCTAGGAGCCCGCAGAGACTCACAGGGGCTAATTAAACACCAGTTTATTCTTTATCACTCCAGTTTATTTTTTACCATCGCTTGTCTCTGTCAATGACGGCAGCAGCCTGTGATGGCACAGACCGGGTCACTCTTAATTACCCATGAGATGAAGTGATAAACTTGAAGGCTGTGGCAGACCTAAGCAAGGCTAACACTCCCAGTCAAACCAGTGGTATTTGAAAGGCTGTCAGCTGAGATGTGCGTGAACCAGGGAAAACAAACCTGCTCACCAGGGCTCCTGCAACATCTCAGGAGCAGGGAGAGATGAGGGGAGGGAGAGGAGCATGCAGCATGATGCCCAATTCCCTAAAGCAGGGCAGGCTTTGCCTTTGAGCCACCGCTGTGGACAAACATGCAAACACCTGGCACTGGGCTGATGGGGCAGCTGGGGGAAGGGGAGCAAGGTGGGACCCCCACCACGCAGCAGCAAATGAAATCTGTTGCTCCAAGGGTTTGCCTCACAGGCTCAGAAGCAGCTGCGGGTGGGGGGAGATGCACGTTTGTACACAGACACATGGAGGATATTGGCCAACACTCATTTCCTATGGAAAACAAGCTGTGATGTCTCCCTGAGTCAAGCTGGCTCTTCTTGAGTTCCTGCTGGCACAGGAACACAGCCATGTCCCTACCATACCCTCAGCATCCCAAAATCCTTCCATTCCCAGCTCAGCGTCTCACTTTGGGGATGGCAATTCAGCAAGGGATGCCTCTGCTTCGCTGTCCCAATGGACAGCCAAGTGGCCCTTTTGGCCTGAAAGGTTTGTGCAGCAAGAGATGCCTCCATGGAGGCACTGTTCCGATGCTGCAGTTAAAAAGCATCTGTTAATTTTCGTGGAGATTAGCAAGCATTTTTTGGAGAGCCCTGGGCAGACCTCTTGTAGTCCAGATTCATGAGTCTGGCCATGGAAATTGCAGCCATTTCCAGAGACAGCTGTTGAAACTTGCCTCTGGGCATCCTTCTGCTACTTCCCTCTGTCCTCACAGCCAAATTGCTTCACTGGTACCTCGTTCTGCTTCTCCCACACTTGCTGGGGCCTGGATCCCAGGTCTGAGCTGACCTCCAGCCTGCCACAGCACCCTCATCTCATAGCCCAGGGTGCAAAGAGGACCACATCTGTGCCTTTTTGGCTCCAGAGCACACACTTACTTGTTTGCTTCCAGCTGCTTCCCCAAGATCCTGGTTTCATATCCACCCATGACAGTCTAGCGCAGGGACATGCGGCACCTGAGGGAGGGAGCTCTGCCCTACATGGTGCAGAGCCACAGCAGTGTCCCCTTGCTCCAGCCCCAAGCTCTTCCCATGAGCTCCGGCAGCTCGGTGGCACTAAGCCAACTTGCTTGCATGTGGGGGCTGACCCCAGAGATCATAACAACGTAATTTAGATGAGTCACATCTTAATTTGCAAGTCTTATTATGTTGGGAGACCCAGCCTCTATAAACGTAGACCTTGGCAAAGGATCTAATGCAAATGGAGTGGTTTCCACCTGACAGGCCTATGGCATACAACCATTATGGCTATTTTAGACTTTAAGAGTGCCGCCTCTGTACATGCACGTGGAGACACAAGAGCAAGTCCATGGCACCTTCTCCTTTCTCTTATACCTTGCTCAGCTTTTCCCAGGCAAATCCAGCTGGCCTCAGTCACTGGAAACCAGTGTGATGCAAGTGGTCCTGCCAGCCTGGGAGATACCAGGCCAAGGTGGGAGGGGAGGAGGGGGGAGCACAGGGATGCGATGTGCTGCAGAAAGCTGAGGCAAGAGATGCGTTTCCTTCCCTGCACAGTGCTGCAGATGGGGTCTGGGGCTGGTGCTCACAGCTGATCCAATCTGGCAGGCTGGGCCAGCTCCTCCTGCCTCCTGTCCATACCCTTAAGGACATAAGGGAGGGCTCAGCCTGTTCTCTAAGGAGGATATTTTGGCAGCTGCTTGGCCTCAGAGCGTTAAGGGTCCCTTTCTCCACAAACTCTGATTTTTCAACCGACAGGAGAGAATCATCATTTCTCCTTCAGCCAGAACAGGCTGAAATATCTTGCAATGACTTTGGATCTCCACAGGCTCCCTTGGGAAGAGCAGCAATGCTATTTGCACTGCCATCAGTGTATCTGCCACTCCTAAGAGCTGACACTCTGCAAACCGTGTCCTCCAGAAAAGCAGGGAGGAGAGGAGGAGGCAAGATACATGGGTCCTGCTGGTGCTTTATTTGGAAACTTTGCCAGAGTCCCCCCAAAAGCTGCACTGGTGTACGCACCAGCCCTCGTTGTCCCCATTGTAAAGGTGATGAATGAAGTACCCCAAATGCCATTTCAAGGCCCTTAATGAACTGACAGATGCCAAAATCTGTCCAGCTTTCATCCCCTGGTTCCACCCTGTTCCTTCCAGCTGTGCCTATATGAGTAATTTATGGACTTTTATCCATGGTCATTTATCCAGGGCGAGGCCATGGGAACATCTTCCAGACTGTTCAGCTCCTGCCACAGATTTTGGGTTGTACCAACTAGCACCCTCCCAGTCAATGCCCTGGCATGACCAAAACTGCCACAGATGTTGTTCCCTTGGAGGGAAAGACTGCAATCTCCTTTCTAAAGCCCTTTGAGATCCCCTGAATGAGGAAGGCCTTATGAGAACAAGACCTTTTGCCTTTTCAACAAATGCAAAACAGAAATGTAATAATATTAAAGGACTTTTCCAAAGCCGCAAGCTAGATGGTCCTAGGAGAACCAGAAATGAGCCCCAGGCACGTGAATTACAGTCCAAATAGTAACTCCCTCTGGTCATTGGGTGCTTTGACTGCTGAAAGTATGCTGTACCCTGAGAGTCAGACCAGCAGTCCGTCTAGAACACTGTATTGCCTCCCATGGCACGAATAAGAGACACTGTTCAGCAAGAGTAGGTGAACTAGGATCCTTTTTGTCAAGTCTTCTCCCATACTCCTCCACCATCCCCATTTGCTCTATTGGGGATGTTAAGGGGACGCCCCTGCCCCTTTTATGTCTCTGTTTATGGACCTGCTGTCCATGAAATTATCTAATCCTTGGTGGGCTAGGATGTGCCATATTCCTGACTACCTGGGAAGGAAGTTGGAGTATAAGCTAGGGTTGCAGGGCCAGTCTGGGCCAGTCTCTACCCACCATTGTAAATAAAGCCAGCAGTGCTCCAAGCACTCTGCTCTTTTCACATCCCACGAGGCAAAGCCCAGAGGCAGCTTTCCCTACACAAGCACCTGCAGACTCCAGCTAGCCAGAATGCAGACCAGCATCTCAACACAGTATGTTCCACCTAAATCGATGGATATTTTTGTTTCTGTGTGCAGCCTCACACCCCAGCCAGAGGCAAATGCTGTTTATTTAAGACATAATGCTTTGTATTTCAAATCACAGACCTTTTAAATCTCTTGGGAGGAGAGGGACAAGTGAGAGGCAGGGAAGAGGGAATCTGCAATTTACTGGCCTCTAATTTGGTCTCCTCTGGTATCCCCAAATTGAGAGGGGAGGGAAAAGTGATGCCACCCTTCTGTTTGCTGTGCTGCCACTCCAAAGCATTTCTACTGCTTCCTCATCATTGCTAATGACAGGTCAGTGATGGTTGTGATTGACAAATGTCACTATCTCTATTCTCACTCCCAAAGCACCAGGACAAATACTATCTGTCTGTCTTGCAGCTCTACATGTTACCATTTCTCCTGGAGCTGCTATGAAGCCCTGTCCATCTCAGTCATCATAGGCTGTAAGATGGAGCATTGTGCAGCCCTGTCATTAAAGGGGTTAAATGTCTCTATTCATAAAGCCCTTCTAGCAAACAAACTTATTGGTGCTGGGATTAATTTAACGAAGCAAATGGACTGGAACAGTTAAGTGAGGAGGGGGTGCCAGGGGTTAATCCATCCGGGGCTCTGCCAACTAAAGACGTGGCCCCAGCATTTGACATCTTCCAGACATGCCAGGTCAGTGGGGAAAGGCAGCAGCACCCCATCCCATGGGGCTGAACTGAAGTCTGGGAGCCAGCCCTTGCAGCTCCTGGCTCCCACCACACCACATTTCTTCATCTGCTGGGTGTCCAAACACTTCCTGCCACTATCAGGATGAGTGGGATGTTTATGATGGAAAGCAAGCATGGGAGATGCTTTCACATGCCTGACTTGCAGGTGTGAACCCTTGGCCCTGCAGAGCCACAAACACAGACTCCTCACCTGGTTTTGATCACTATAGGTGGGATAGAGGTGATTCAGCCTCTACATAGTTGAGGAATAAGGTCCTAATCCTAATGACAAATACACGGAGGTATCACATCTAGGCTCCACACCGCTCTGAGTCCAGTTCATCTGCAGGGTAAGAGCCAACGGCATTTAGCAGTGACAGAGGTTGGCATGAGGTCAATGTGTGCCCAGGAAGGGCAGGGGTGAGAACTGCTGCCTTCCCCAGGCAGGGCACCAGCCAGCCCCTTCTCCTGCAGGGTCAGCACATCTCTTCCAGCTCCATCGGGCAAACCCTTCCCTGCAAACATCTGCACAGTCACTGCATGCCTATCTCCAGCCAGAAACCAAAGAGGGATGGTGATCCCCATGGGCACATCCCACCCTCTGATAAAATGCTTGGCTTCACATCAGGCAGCTCTCCCAGCTATCTCCAGGATGCTTGCCTCTCCCAGCTGGCTCTCCGGAGGCATGTAGCTCTTCTGTTTTTCAGCTTCTGTGACCAAGGTCCTTTTTTCCAGCAAAACAAATGCACAACAGGTCTCAGTATCCACTTCCCATAAACAAACAGCATGTGTGACTAGCCAGCATTGAGCCTGCACTGTGGCTTTTGTGCAAAAGGAGCACCAGGGCATTTCAGTACGCCCACCAACTCCAAATGCTATAAAAGCAGCAGGACACGGTGGAAAGCAGCTCACATTTCAACAAACCCACAGACTTCCATCTTCCCCATTGTAGTATTATTGTCATTATTATTGCTATTATTGTAAATAAAACAGTAAAACCCCACTCCAAGTCTTACAGAGGGGAGCAACAATTTCTTGCAGAGGCGGTAGGAAGCTGGGGAGGTCATGTAGGAACCACTGCCTGTAACAAGAGCCACGATCCTTCCAGGCTGTCATCCAGCTCTGAGAACATCTAGTTGGAGGTGGTTCAGAGGGTGGAAGGAGCCTTTTCTCCCTTCACGGGCAGTCTGCAGCCAGAACAGGCCCTGGGAGGAAATCCTTCTGGAAACCTGCCTCCTTCCCATCTCTCCTGTCTCTACCTCCCAGCAAAAGGCAAGTCAGTGGTGGAGCTGTAAATGGGTCCAAGATGTTGCACCACCAAGTGTCTGCCTCAGTCTCAGAGCTTGCAGAGGAGGATTGCCCCAGGGGGGCAAAGGGCTCTGTTTGATGAGTGCAGTCACCCGCAAAGCAGCAATGGGGTCTGTGCTTGACAGGTGGAGGGGAAGGTCGGTTCCCAAAGCTGCCAGGCAGAGGCAAAGTGATTGAGGGATTCAAGCGTTTAAGAGATTTTCTGCAAAGGTTTTCACTTCGATTGACCTTTAAAAGGCCAATTCTGTTGCTTTTGTAGTTAAAGCTGATCAGTGGGGGACATTGTTAGCATGAATTTACTTTTTTTTTGACCCCATGGTTTTCCAAAACTACAGTTAACTCTCTAATCCCAGCCTCACCTAAATGGTCTGGAAAAAACAGGTTAGTGACTCAGGACTTCCATTTTTTTCATGCATGTGGTCTCGGTCCAGCTTCCCTCCATCCCCTCGGCCCTGCAGAGCCACAAGCACGGACTCTTCATCCAGCGTCCCCTTTTTACCAGCAGACCATGCATGAGGCTCACATCCAGCGCCTGCTGGATCCCAAACCCCCATCCCTGAAGCACAGGTTGATGTCTCTTGATCAAACATTTAATGTATTTCTTATTTGCAGCGCATTAAGACGTGATGGGCCAGTATATGAGACCCAGAGACTTCGCCAGGGCTTCCCCAAATGATCTTGCTGGTTGCCCCCAACATTTAAGTATGGTGGTAACATTAGCTGATGTGTTTTGATATGCAGAAGAAGAACCACATCTTCATCCTCTGCTCTTTGCGCTCTGATAAGGACCTTTTAGCCTTCAAACCTCACCTCCACACCCCTCATCTCTCCTGCTTCTTGCCACATCCTGGTGGCAGGGACCATCTCTTCACTGATGGAGGTACCTCTGCAAAATCCTCCTCACAGCATCACCCAGCATGGCTTTGTAGGGATCAAAACAAAACTGGTAGCGGGGCTCTGGTCCTTTTATCAAAGCCTGCCATTGTAGTTGAGGCCAACTCCACCCCGAGGATGGTGCAAGGCACCTGGCAGCATTGTGGTGTTAACCTGAGCCATGGGAGATGCAGGCTCATAGATATTTCTGAATTTCAGGGGTGTCCAGGCTGAGTTCCTGCTTCATGGCACACACCTCTCGCCCAGGTCACTGTTGCTTCCAGCCACCTGGAAGTAGTTGGTGGCCACAACCTGGGGACTTGTGTCCTTCTGACAAAGGCTGCATTGGTTTAGTGACAGCACCAGATGCCATACAGTGGGAAAGGATAAGTGGTCTCACTGGGGATAAGAGAGGATATACAACAGCAGCAAAATCGAGACAGACCACAGGCTCACCTGGCCCAGTGGCCAACAGCAGCTGCCAAAGGAAGAGCATGAAAACCAGCCAGCAATAGTGATAGTTTCCAGGTTACTCTTCCTGCTCTTTGCATCTCAGGTTTTCCACAGAAACTAAATGGTGCCTTCATTTAATTTACCATATGAAACCTTTGCTTCCTTGATTTTTTCCCACTTACTCCCATGTAAGATCTTGGCATCCACAACATCCTGCAGAAAAGAGTCATCAGCTTAACTACCTGTTGGATGGGGCCACATGCTTTGTCTGTTTGGAGGCCATCACCTGTTACATCCTATTTTTCATCCTGGAGAAAACTCTAAATGGTCAATCTTGGCCACCTTCTCTGTGAGCATCATGATTTTATAGACCACTCTCATGCTGGTCAGTACTGTCTGTGTGTATTTGTATGTGTATTTTTACATAAAAAGGGGAGGAAAGTTCCTTCCTTATAGCCTAAAATGCTTCAAAAATAACTACTCCCATCCTACTGGTTTGTTTGCATTGTACCTCTGCTAATGAATTAAGGCTTTTATAAACTAAAAGGGCAGAAGTATTGCCACCAAGTAAATTACCTTATCTTCCCCAGCTGAGAGGCAGTGTAAAGAGAGCACAAAGAACAGGTGAGCTGTGGAAAATCATACAAAAGATGTATTGATTTCTTTTTTTTATTCCCCTTCCCTCTTTCCCACCTCCCAGCTGGTGCCAAAGAGGAGATAAGAGCTGCTGGGACTTCTAAGGGGATGAGTCATCTTCTTTCAAGCCCCTGTGACTTGAATTAAAAAAGTCAATGAAAGAAAAGCCTCAACAAAGTGAAAACTTGAAGGTCCAACAACCCAGTGCAAAGGGGGAATTATCCAAGGAAGGTCTGTTAATGGGAGCAGGAAGGGGAGGAAAGGAATTTTGTGTGCAGAAGTAGTTTAAAACCTGGCTCTGCCCCAGAATCCCGCTCTAGCCCTGGGCCAGCCTGGTGGGGTGAGGCATCTCCTTAACACCCTGCAATCTTCTATTTCTGCAGCCTGGAAGGATGGGACTTGAACTAAAGCCCCACACAGCTCGGCCCCTCCTGAGCAGGACGCGGGTGTTTTCTGCACTAGCTGCAAATAAAAAATGCACACAGCAGGTTCACAATGGGGAAGCAGCCACCCCAGCCCAGGCATCCCCTGCAAGGTGGCAAGAGCCCCCTGCGCGGGTGCTACGTGCCCTTGTGGCAGGAGTAAAACAGAAGGGAGGTCACTGAGAAATTTTTAGGTCGTCTCACATAACAAGAGGAGCTTGCAATGATTTCCAGGGCAGAGAGCCTGCGGAAGAGGCTGCCAGCAGAGAGGACGCAGAAAGGACATTTGTTCCCTTTGCTTTCATCCTCCATCACTTCAAAAACTCCCAATCATCATCTGGGTGGCAGGCCTGACTCACAGGCAGCTTCAAGGAGGCGTTTTTGCTGCAAGACCCCTCTGAGGGCTCTGGTGACTCATGGGGGCCTTTGGGCACGCTGACTCCTTGTCCTGCTGTGCTCCTTGGGAAGGGCAAGGGAAGGATGGTGCCTTCAGCCTGCGTCCTTCATGCCACCCTGTTCCATGCATTGCACAGTGACCTCGGCTGCTGGTCCTTTCCCAGCAGACTCAAGACTCACAGCTGCTTTGGACCATCCTGTTGTCAGTTCTTCACAAGTCTCATCTCATCTCCCTCGACAGCTGCCCAAAGCAAAGTGCTAGGCATGATCAATCCTTGCCCAAAAATCAGCCTGTGTCCTGCTGTACCACTGGTGGTTGGGTTGTGTAACATTTCCACCCCTTTCCCAAGACCTGTGCATCACTTGGAGTAATCAAGCTTCCCAGGTGCTCCCCAGCCAAATTCAATGGCTTCATCTCTTCTTGTGCACCAGGACGTAGCACCAGGATTTCTCTACCATACGCTGTCCCAACCCTGCTGCCGACACTGAGTCCCAGACCCAGCAGGACAGTTGTAGGATATCCACTGTAAATGAGGAATCTGTCTCATACACAGACATGCCAGCATTTTAGGTTGTGGTTTCAGGGGAGGCTCTAATCCTTTTCTGATGCACAGTACTGAAATCCCCATACAGGTGACAGAAAGGGGTAGAAAGCTCAGATGGCCTTAGGGGCTGATCCCAGTCCCCAGGTTAGCTATCGAAATAAAATACACTGAACCAGAGCCTTAATCATAGATTTCCTAGCAGTGTTCATTATCACAGCATCAGAGCATGTCACAGCCCATTCATTAATTAATCTTTGCGTCCTCTGAGTACATTATCCCTACTTACAAATGGAGAATTGAGGTTCAAAGAGCTTAAAATTGAAAGCTTGCAGGAATGCTTATTGCTCTGTATCACACATGATCTGGAGCGCTCGCCAGTGCCAGCAGAGTACTAAGCGATGCACAACGGGGGCAGTGCCTTCTTCCACTCCTTGTGGTACCAATTATTATATTTCCCATTTCTCCACTTTTCCATTTTTCTTTCTGACCCCTTTTTCCATTCACCTCTTTGCCTGCATTAGGTGTCTTAGAAAAATATGCCTTGTGTCCTTATGGCATTAGTGGCCTTCAGGCTTGTGTTGAAACATGGCACGTGGCAGGTCCTTGTTGATTCAGGTCCACCAGTGTCCTGTGACGTGCTCAGCCCTCAGTCCTGCTAAGGTGCTTGACTCTCTTCACATTAAGACATTAAGACTTGCCTTAGCCCTGGGTCAGACACCCCCATTGGTCATTTAAAATGATTGCCATTTAAAACCATTCTCTGATGTGGCAGAGAGGAGGAAAGAGAAGAAGTTTGCAACCTGCCCCTATGCGCAGTGATCAGGAGGGTGGATACATGCCAGCCCCGGGCAGCCCAGGGCCACCTGCCCCTCATAGTGCTGCAGGGGTGGGATGGCTCCGACCGTCGGTCTGAAACGGCATGAGACAATCGCCTCCACCACCTCCAGATCTTCCCACTGTTCCTCACAGCTGATATGTCTCCTCATTGCTGGAAGCCAAACTTTGCCTTCTTGCAGACTTCATGGAGACCTATTACTACCTTAGGAAAAGCAGTCTGAGAGACAGCAATGTCATCTCCTAGTAAATGCCAAGTATACAAGAGTGAACCTCTTTATGCCTGCCTGTTTGTACACACCGTTTGCCACACTCACAGATTCCTACAGAGTCCTACAAAGGAACAATTCCTTTGGCTATGAAATGAGACCCCCCAACTGTATTGTATCAGCAGAGCTCCTCCAAGCTGCCCTCATTTATCCGAGCATCCCTTCCCCAGGTGATTTTACATCCCATGAAGGTGGTGTTATCCAATAGCAATCATCAGCTATACAGCTTCAATTGACTATGAAATGGAGAAAATCCCAAATGGGAGTGCAATCTGTGAGGCACTTTTTGATAGATGTTTAATGTGAATATTGACTATCTGGGCTTTTCTGCCTAATAAGTGGAGTGGATTTATGTGAAGGCTCATTGTTCAGCTTTCAGTGTCATGAGGCAGCTCTGTTTTGATTATGATTTATTCTGCTCTGCTGCACTATCTGTAACAGCTTATAACTGATTCAATTCCCTATTACCTCCCCCCAAAAGAATCCAGCTGCATTTGGGGCTTCAGAGATTTTCCAGAAAAGCATGAAAAAATCCATTGCGATAATTTTCTCTGACCTGCTGGTCAGCCTAGCCCATGAGCTTTGTGCACTAATTCCCACCTCAGATCCTATAACTGTGATCAAACAAGAATCCCTCCTTTTGAAACGCAACCCACCTCAGTACAAATATTGCTAGCGATGGAAAATGCAACACAGCCTTTGCCTGCTGCTCCTATGATCAATTATCCTCATTGTTAAAAAAATTGCATCTTTTTCTGGTCTGATTTGTCTAGCTCGAACTTCCAGTCACTCACTTCTGTTGTACTTTTTTCTGCAGGACCTGAAAGACTGTCATCGATTTTTGTTCTCCATGCAGACATTCATGGGCTGGCATAAAGTCACTCCTTAATCCTCTCTTTGTTAAGCTAAACACAGTGAGATCCTGGAGCTTCTCACAATAAGCAGGTTCCCAATCCTTTAAGCATTTGTTGGCTCTTCTCTGAACTTTCTCCAGTCAACTGTTGGTGCCAGTCTGGACACAGTCTTCCCGCAGGTTTTGCAGTGCTGCCAAAAGCAGAGGTGATTCAGCCTCCTTTCTCTCACTGAAGCATCCATTGTTTATAAGGCCAAGGATGGCATAAGCCTATTTAGCCCCAGGCAGAGAGCTCCCGTTCAGCTAACCATCTATTGTGTCTATTAGGTCTTTTGCAACCTCTGCTTCTGGAAAAACAGACTTGCATCCTGTAAGTATGGACAGATCCCAGGACCCGGAGCTCAGGTCCTGCCCAGACCCTCAGTAGATCTGACACCCAGTGTGTCAATTGGTGTTGAGTGGCTGTACTGGGTCTGGTCCCTCTATACATGTTGTGCGGGCTATGTCTGCCGAGCCATTTGCTGGCTCTCCAGATCCAGAACTATTTTAAGATATCCGTGTGCCCATGTCTCTAAACTGGAGTCCCACGTTCGGATTCTGCTCCTCCAAGAATATTAGACCAGCAGCGAAGGCCACAGTTCTTATGCACCACACGGTGCTTTGCAGACATGCACACTAGTCCAGACTGAGCCCTACACAGGAGCATCTTCTCATAAAAGTCGATATAAACTCAAGTGAGAAGTAGCCACCGTTTAATTCCTCTTAGCCAGTAAGTTGAACCAGCTGCAAATGAGCCTTCTCTCCATTTCACCCTCACCCCTGCCACCCCAGCCCTGGCACCGCTATAGACAGTCTGTTAAACCTCTTGCAGAACTGCCCGTCCTTGCCAAGCCAGGATCAACCAGGCAGTGAGTGACAGTGCTCCCATTCATCTGTCACACACCAGATGAGACCATCTTCTGCAACATTGCCAGAGAGCTTTTTTTCTAGGGGTTAGAGTGTTTTAAATCCTTGGTGCACATTTGGTATCTTCATATTTTAAAAGACCATCAGGAATGTGGATCAGAGATTCACTATGGATGTAGAGGAAAGCAGTGAATTTTTCATGCAGAAATAGCACTTCTTGTCTGGACTAGCTTAACAAGAAGTCTGGACATCAGTCTATGGTCCATAAAATGAGGACTCAAACCCACTTGAGAGCAGAAAGAGCACTCAGCCTACTTTTGCACATCATCGCATGCAGAGGCAGTTCCCAGGTTTCCAGTCTGTTGTTCTTTCTTTATTTCTCAGTCCAGAATTGATAGCAAGACAGCAGACATATCATTACTAGAATCTACCCATTTACCATCTTAAAATATTGGTATTCTTGCTTTCTTCTTTTCTTCCAGAAGCTTCAAGACTTAAGGAAAACCAGCTCAAAAGTAAGGGCTCACTTGATCAATTTTTTGCCACCTGTAAATTAGGAATATGGTTTAAACTCATGTAAACTCCCTCTCTAGTCACTGGAGGGAGATCAGCACCTTCAGAAGGGCTGGGTAAGGCTGGGTGAGATGGGGTCGGGTCTGGCAAACATCCTGCCCAGTGCCTTTAAAACTCTTCCAGGCAAATGTTCCTCACCTGCTGGTGGGTATAAGGTGCCTTCACGAGCAGATGAAATCTCTTACGTATTCCACTTCCCAGGCCACCATTTGGACAGGACCCACTGCCCCATCTATTGCAGACAAGGTAGTCAGGCCCCTGGAAAGCAACATTCCCGAGAAGATGACTTTTCCTCTCCTTCAGTCACTAGACTTCGGAAAGAGTTTCAAAACTTGGTTCTGCCTCAGGCTGCCCATATGATTTTTTAACAAGTTAGATCAGGCCAGAGATTTCAAAGAGCTCAGCTCCTGTTAGAAACTCCCCCCCCCAAAAAAAAAGACCCAGATTTGCTCCTGACCGCAAGGCATGGTGACATGAAGAGCCAGATCTTCAAAAGGGCTGGTTGAAATCCAGCCCTTATTCACCACGGGGTTTCTCTCTCTTCATCCAAAAGGAGAATGCTGCCTCAGATCACCAAGGTGTTTTGAGGCCAGACTCACTAATATCCATGGGCAACATTTCAGTGAAGGAAGGAAAGGCAGATAAGATATTTGGCTGGACAGATGGAGTGATTTTCCACTCCTCTGTTACAGTCCTTGTAGAGGTGGCAAAAGGATTTTGCTCTGAGCAAGAAATATTCCTCACAGCACCTTTCCTTTCAAGGTCTGAGAAAACTTGGCAATACCATGACAAGACCCCTTCTGAGCGCCATCCCAGCATCCAGCCCCTTGTGACTTACCAAACCAGGCAGTTTCCATGCATTTAACAGCCCTCAGCACATCTCAAAGAACATCTCCAGTTTCCCTTCCCCGTTAACTTTTATCAAGCACCATGCTGCAAGTAAAGTGAAGGAGGTCTGCTGCGTCAGGACCTGCAATGTGGAGACCTTCTGCTCTTGCTTGTTGGGAGCCTGTCATGGGCTAGCCGACTCCAGAGCAGGACAAACCATCCCCTGAGCACCAAAAGGGCATCCTGCAGCATGACAAGGCCATTCCTCTCACTGAACGGGATGGGAAGAGAAAAGGACCTGTCTCAGGAAACAAAAAATTGCCTTGTAATGCTCCAGTGAAGCTAGGGGTTGATGGTAGGCAATCAAAAATCACTCGGTTTCAAGGATCTGATTATGGATTGTGATTTCACCAGTGACGAGCTGCTTTAATAAATGCTTAAAAAATTGTTGAGGAGACCAAGAAGTTGATCTGTTGTTGTTGTGTTGTGCTGTGTAAACATAGATTTTATACACAGAGCAAGCACAAATACCTATAGTTCAGGTTGCCTGACACTTTCCACTACAACAGCTTATTTGCAATAGCTTGTAACTTTACAAAGCTGAAACCAGATAGTCTAAAATTTTCTATTCAGGATGCTTTACCTCAGATTGACCTTGTCTACAGAAACTATTCAGCTATTTGCAAGAATAAGGTTAAGGGAATATCTATTATTTTGTCTGTTGTGCTGGTTTTGGCTTGGGTACAGTTAATTTCCTTCATATTAACTAGTATGCAGCTATGTTTTGGATTTGTACTGAAAACAGTGCTGATAACCCAGGGATGTTTTCGTTCCTGCTGAGCCAGACTTGCACAGAGCCAAGGCCTTTTCTGCCTCTCACCCCACCCCACCAGCGAGGGGCTGGGGGGGCACAAGGGGCTGGGAGGGGACACGGCCAGGACAGTGACCCCCACTGACCCCAGGGATGTCCCACACCACATGGCTCATGCTCAGCACATAGAGCCGGGGGAGAAGAAGGAAGGGGGGGATGTTCGGAGTGATGGTGTTTGTCTTCCCAAGTCACTGTAACGCGTGATGGAGCCCTGCTTTCCTGGGGATGGCTGAGCACCTGCCTGCCCATGGGAAGGGGTGAATGGATTCCTTGGTTTGCTTTGCTTGTGTGCGTGGCTGTTGCTTTGCCTATTAGACTGTGATTATGTCAGCCCAGGAGTTTTCTCACTTCTACCCTTCCAATTCTCTCCCCCATCCCACTGGTGGGGAGTGAGCGAGCGGCTGGGTGGGGTTTGGTTGCTGGCTGGGGTTAAACCATGACACCTGTATTCATCAGTTCCTGGTAAAGTTTTTGTTCTGGAAATCCTCTTGCCGTGGCACTCTGCAATAGGGAGTAAATGGAAAAAGCAGTGTGTGATCAGCAGTCAGAGTTTGCATCATATGTACCATGGAGGGGGGGATCCAGGTTACACAGCCAGCCTTGCAGGCAGCATTTTCCGCCTTTGTGCTTTACAACCTTAGCACTATTTCATCCGGTGTTTATGTCAGATTTTATTTTTGTCGGGAGAGAGGTGGAAGGGAAAAGCAAGGAGTCCTATGTAAGCCCTCCTGCTGATGTTGGTGTCATAGTCTACAGGGACTGCTTTAATCCTGACCTCTAAAGGAGTTTATCTTTTAAGATAAAATCTTAGTCCTTTGTTTTGGCAAGTCTAAAATTGCTTGCTGGCTTTAGCTTCTTTGCAGCGTGCTGGGGGTCAGAAAGTTACCCGGCACGGGGAGCCAGGTATTGACCACGTGCTCAGCACCAGTGCAGGATGGGTTTTCGTGGCAAGCTGGGATGTGCATTAGCAACCTGAGCCAAGGAGGATGTGGATGACCATGCTGGCAGTACTGCTTGTCCCTCTCTGCCCAAAAAGCCTGCCAGCAGCTGGTGCCTGGGGCCACTTTTTATCCTGGCAGCCGGGCACATCTAGTCCTTGTGTCAAACTGTCACAGTGCTGTTTTAACGGTGTTTTGCCTTCCCTGTCTACCAGGTCCTAAACATCAGCCTGGTTTTGGGTCTTCTGTGCTCTCTGCATACAAAAGCGTGTATCTGAAAGCCTGCTGCTGGTTTTCTGCCCCTAATCCCTGTTTTTTGACTCATTCTAACTTTCTGCAGCACTTCAACTTTCAGTCTTGCACGTCAGCAGCAGCTGCCCAGCCCACTAAACAGGGATACGAGTTTTGCCGAGGTCTACTGAACATTTCTCCTAAGCCCTCAGTATCCTGCCACTCACACCACTGACATTTATGCTGAAAAGTGGAGAGGCAGGCAGGCTTTTAATGGAAACATCCTATAATCCATCTGCATGAGGATTTCCAGTTCTGTATTATTTGGCAGCCCAGCTCTCCCAACCACGGACAGCCCAATACTCAGCACCTCCCGCGCAGAGGCTGAAAGCCAGAATAACTCTCCCAGATGGCCAAATGCCAAGAAGTAGGGCATTTGTAACAGGAACAGAGAGGAAAAAATGCTCCTGTCAGAAACAATCCAGCTGCCCTTCCCATCTTCAGCGTAGCAAGGGCTTCAACAGCAAAATGAAGGAAGGCGCCTGGAATGAAGTTGCCAGTGATGCCTTGCCACGAGTAATTCTCTATGTTACTCAGCAGTGATAAAGCTCTCAGCAAAGGACAGCAGAAGACAGCCCAGTGCAAAGAGCTGTGGGTTAATCCATGGAGGCTCTGGAGCGACTGGTCCTCCCTGGGGTGGAGGCAGGACCAGGCACCATGCTGCTCTACCTTCGGTGTACCAGAGAAAGGAGATGCTGGTGATGCACGAGATGGATTTTTACCTGTGAATGCCTGGGATCAGGGGAAGATCTTTGGTCCGGAAGAACCCACAGGCTACCCACCCTGTGTCCCTCATGACGCAGGTCCCAAACCCCGAAGCCCTTATGCATTCAGCCTCCCAAGGGGAGTTCATCACACCCTCCCTGTCCTCAGAGCTGCCCAGCAGATCAGCTTGGTGTTGGCACACCTTTGCAATGGGCGAGGGGAGGTGACTCCGTGGGTCTGAGCCAGTCATTTATCCCAAAGCTGCCATGCCTACCTGCAGCTACTGAAAGACTCCCATTAGTTTCTGTGGATCAGCCCTACCCCGTCTCCTCTGTGTGAGCACCAAATATCCTCACAGGCTACTGAAGCAGCCTTAAGAGGTCTGCTGCAGACATCTCAGGATCTGCCATCCCTTCTTCCCTGTTTGAGAGGCAAGCTCCCAGAGACCCACCCAGGTAATAAAACCAGAAAAAGTCAGGGACATCTCCAGCAAGCAGTGCCCACTTTTGGTTCTCACAGTAACCTGGGCTATGTCCACTTTGAATTTCACCAAACTCAGCTAATTCCCTAAACTTCAAATTGCTGGAGGCTGGGACAGCCTTTGGGGGCATACCACTTCGTGCTAGCCCTGTCCTGCAAGCCTCTTCAGAGCATCAGTCTAGGCATCCAGTGGGACAGTGGATAGGCAGGCTATTTTGTCTGACCCAGGACACTTGCTCTCATCAAAGAGGCCAGAACTGAGTTCCTCTTGTGCCAAAGATGTCCAGCCAACCCACCTACAGAGGAACCATTGCTATAGGACAGCTCTACAGGCTTGGACAGGTAGCTGAGGATCTTGGATGCTATTCAGAAGAAAGCTTTTTTCCTGGTACCGCACATTACAGCTAATTCAGTGGTGCTTTTTCCTGTGAAGCGCTTACAAAAACAGAAATGACAAAAGATATCCCAACCCAGCCATTTCAAAATCCTGCGCTCTCACTGCTATTAAGTGAATGTCTGAATGGTCTGAACTGCATAAAGAGAATATGGAGACCACATCCTCAGGTGGTGTAAAAGGGCATCCCTCCAAGGGAATCAAATGACTTTTACTGATTTCCAGCCCAACCAAACGCCTTTAAAACTCAGCAGAGAAGATTGCATTGCTATTGATCAGATACCAGCTATCACCAGCGCAGGGGGAGATTTGTGCTTCTAGGGATGCAATAGAACAGGCTCCCACACCCTGCTGTGAGAAACAGCGATTTAATAAGTGTTGAAACATGCTGTCCACTGAAAGGAAATGGAATAATCATGCAGACTGTTGAGAAACAGGACATGATTCCTACAGAGGGGAGGTTTCTTTGTGAGAGGAGGATTAGCAGCCGGAGTCCAAATCCCAGTGGCTCAGCTTTGGACCAGTAGCCCCTGTCTTTCACAAATCTCCCTGTAATGGAGAAGGAGTCACGTAAAATAACATTGGGGCAGCAGCATCCACGCAAATTTGCCTGATAAAGCCTTTATCCTAATCTTAATAGGAGCTGACAATCATTGTCGTCATGAGTTAGCAGCTCTGAGTTGCAGCCCAAGACCTGCCGAAAGGACTAAGCTGCAGCTCCAGAAGGGGATTTTTTCTGTGTTGGAAGTATGTACAAAATACAGACCGAGGGCCCAATTCATCTCTTTCTTTCTCCATTGCCTTGCTTTAGCAGAGTCCCTGGAAGGAGGATAGAGGCTGCAGGTGAGACCTCATCAAGCTCACCTCGTCCTGGTGCAACTGCCTGTGCAGGCAGCAGTGAAGCTCCGGGTGCGGTGCAAAGCTCGCTCATGGGTACAAGGCTGTGCAAAGCCAGGAAAACTCTCCAGGAGTCTTCTGGGACCAGTTTGGCATGAAAATTTCATTCAACAGCAACAGGGAAGGCCTGAGAGAAAGCCAAATCTATGTGGTAGGGCGGTGGATGCAGGCACGTCCACGGGGCCGTGGGGATTAAAAGAAAAGGCAGGGAAACAGGATGGCTCCTGCTCTGCAAATGAACCTCTCCAGGTATAATGATGTGAAACACTGATCTGTTCATGTTCTCCTATCACCTCTATTTGTGTCTTGCAGCTCTGATAACTTCAGCTATTTACAACACACATATTCATTTGTCTCAGCTCTCTTTCTAGGCTGCAATTCATCTCATTGCAGGTAGACATCTGAAAGTAGGTCATATTAATCTAAATGCGGGCAAATGAATCCTACCCTAAGTGACAACTTCTGTCATGTGCAATTCAGCCTTCTCCCCTCTTTGTCTGAAACAGAGTAAGTTTGTGCATCCAGCAGACAGTGTTATTCTGTAGGAATTGTCTAAATTTTTTCTTTTTGGGTTTTTTTTTTGGCTGTCACTATATATGTCATAGACAGGGAGCTGCACCAGAAAAGTGTCCTGTCTGATGCCCACAGGCCATAGTAGGTAGACCGCAAAAACATCCCACTTCTACATAATTTTCAGCCAAACTGAAAGCCTGATGACAAGCCTAAGGGTGGTTCTCAAAAGACTTAAAGGATCCGCTAAGCTCCACAGTCCAGCTGGAGACCACTGCTGTGCATGGTCCTGGCTGTACCTATCTCCTGGATGGTAAGAGATCAGATGTGTCAATGACTTAGCTGAGAAGACCTACACCAGTCCAGTCTTACTAATTCTCACCTGGAAGTCCTATAGGCATTTTTCAAGTGTCACACCAGGCCTTTTTTTTTTTTTCCCCCTATTTTTCTAAATCCCTGTGGAGGTGACGTAAGGGCAGGAATTTGGAAGGTTCTGAGCAGGACCCAGCAAATGGAGAAACCACGCACCCTCTCCCACCCCTCCTTCACAACTCCTAGTGGCAGACTGTCCTGGGGGACAGTAAACCCAAGAGGGGAATGATTTTCCCTCATCCCACTCAAGGCAGGTGCTGATTTTTCAGTCGAAAACTCCCATGCACCTTTCCCAAGATGACAGGCTGCAAAGCCCCTTTCATACCTCTTTGCTTCTCACCCCTGTGCAGGACTGGCAAAATGCTCAGGAAAGATGCAGCATTATTCCTACCACCCTCTTAAAAAGACCTTTGGTGGCAAATATTTCCACTCTCTTTTGGCCTCTGTTGAAAGATTAATGGCTTAATTTTCCAGCTCTCCCACCCTCTGCCTCCCAGGTCTCCTCCTTTTCAGGACAAAAAACGATTGATGGTTTTTTGCTGTGAGATTTCCAGGCATGTTCCTGCCTATGAAAACTGAAAAGTGACCAGCACAGATTTAATTGTGTTGGTGGGCAAGTCTTTATAGAAAGGCCTAAACTGCCTTCACACTGTGCTTCAAAAGACTTCGGGGGGGGGCACAGTGAGCTTTTTGTAGAGGGTACTTAAGAGCTTAGTGCTCACTACCCTATTACTGTAGTAAGGGCCAACATCTGGCTTTGCATCATAGTGTGCTCAGAAAACTTTTCCAGGTTCATTTTCGTTTTTCTCTGAATTGCTCCCTAAAATCGTTGATGGTAGATGCTGTGCAGGACACAGGCTTTATTGCTCTTCAGGATTTTATGGCAACTGTTTTCTGCCTCTTCCCTGCATACTGTTTCTGCTATCATTACGGTGTTTCTCTAATTGCAGAAATAAGCTATTATCGCATATGTGCTCTTCAAACTGCATAAATGAGATGCAGTATTGCTCCAACTCCCTTGTTTCTAAACCAATATATAAGAAGTGAAGCAGAGGTACACGCGGGTCCTAAAAAGGACTTTTCAATAAAAAAAAGACCCAAGGAGATCGTGTGCTGGGAAAGATGGTGCCACCAGCAATTAAAAAATCAGAAGTCTGACCCACCCTCCTTTCCCAAATCACCTGCTTTAAGTTAATTTTTTTTTTAGCAATACCCAGAGTGTGTGCTTCTTATGAGCCTGCTCATGTTTAAGGTGCTTGAGGTCTCAATTTTCAGCTTTCCTCCATAATTACAAGAGTTTTTACAAATTAGTTTTAGAGGAAGAAGAAGAAAATAGCATAATTGTGTAACTCCTGGAATTGGGCCTTTAAAAGTGCATCAGTATTTGTGAGAAACAGTATTGCCAGCTGAGGGACTCTTAAAATGAACTTATGTCCAAACACAAGCTTACGTCCAACACAACTTTTGGATCACCCACTTCTTCTATGGGTGATCTTTTCTCATGACCATGTGCAAATAGGCTTGATACGTACCCTTGATTTTGAAAAACCAATTGTTCCAGTTCAAATACACAACCTTATTACATTGTCCCAGTACCTTCCCCCTTTTCTTGTGCCTTATGGCATCCATACCTGCCCTTTGGTTAGTACCTGGTCAAGTGGGACACACACGCAGTGCTTTATCCCAGAGGCCATGTTTTACACAATGATTTGTATTTTTATGTAATTTTTAATTAGGGTTCTAAACAAAATTAAGTGTATCGTGGTGTCCAGATGGCTGGGTGGGCTGCCTGTCCCACTTGCCAGGGACAGATGCACATGGGGCTGCATAAAGCAGAGGGACCCTGGCATTTCCTTGGAGGCTGATGCTCTTTGCATCACTCTGAGCTCCCCAGAACCAGGGACTTTTTACCATAATCCTCCTGGCAGAAACCAGGAACTACAGACATGCCATGGCAGGGGACTGCAGTTCTTAGCATCAAATCAGATAAGACGTATCTCCATACCTTCCCATCACTTCTCCACCCTGAGACACGCTTACGTACTGCTGTGCAGCAGGGGATGCTAGGTGCTACAGATTGCTTATCAGAGGGGTTTGCCAACCTTTGGAAGGCAAAAGGGAAAAACCCAAGGCAGGGAAACCTGTGCACACTCTTGGCATGTCATGTAAAACACTACGGTGGGCTGGCAGAGATTGCAGCTGGGCTGACATGCAAGGTTAGAAGGAGGAGAAGGCAACCAGGGTGGGACTGGAGACGCAGCCCTACTCATGAGGAATGCTTTGCTCCAGATTATACGCTGTTTTGGTAACTGCATGCAAAAGTCTGGGTGTTAAGGCAGTCTGCAACCAAATTAAAACCAGCCAATTTTAAAAAGATTCCTTTTTTAGCAGATTTCTGTGTATGTACAGGAAAGGTAGGGCAGGACTTGGGAAGACTCAACTACCACTGTAGTTATTAAAAGCAATGCGGCTTATTTAATGTACTCCTGCAAGATACCAGATTTTCTACCCCACAGCTCTTTGATGGATGGGGAGGATGATCTAAAATGAACATGGCACAAGCTAAAGGGATTCAAAGCCCTTGACTGACCTCAGGTTGTGCCAACAGATGGGAAATATTTGCAAGGAAGGTGTGGTGCTCAAGGGATTAGTGCACTCTCGTACCTATCAGTGACCCACAAGGAAACGCCAAGACCACACCAATGAAGCCTGCAGAAGAAACGAGAGCCTGGCAGAATATATTGCTGATACAAGGCAGCCTAGATGTTATGGTGAGAAGGACATGAGCAATCGGTGAGCATGATAACACTGTCCAAAGTATAATCAGTACAGAGGCTCACGGCGTGATGATGAAGATGGTGTGGGTTTTGGATGCATAAGTCAGGGGTTTTGCAAGGCGAGGTCCAAGTATCACATCTGTATGTAGCAGTAGGGCCACTGTGACTGGGACACTGCATCTTGTTCTGTTATTTACATTGAAAGCAAGAGCAGAGAGATGAATGACTGGAAAGTCTGAGTTAACCAGAGAGGACGTGGGAGTTCAAGTTGTTTTGTTGTGAAAGAGGAAGGCCAAAGGGCAGCTGAAGCACAGTCTGCAAGACCCCTCATTAAGTGCAGAAATCTGGCATCACTTGTCAGTCTGTCAGACAGAAAGATAACAAGATCCTGAGGCTAGATGTTAAAACAGGACAAAATCAAACAAGAAATTACATCTGGTTGCTCCTTCACTAGGAAGGGTAAATAAAAGTGGAACAACTTATCAATGGCTGCGCTGGATTATCCATTGCTGGAAAAGACTTTAAAAACAGTCCTAGGCGGGTTTTGTTCTTTTCCCCCTCTCATCCCATTAAACAGGAGGGGGACAATATCTTCCTGACCTAACAAAAAAATCTCAGAAATGCTGCGTGTGAGCTGCAGGGCGGTTTCCACATCCACTGAAAAACCCAGGGAGGGAGGAAGCTTCAGAGGTACCGTTCTAGGCAAGAAGTTGCAACAGCTCCCTGGGGTCCTTTGTTTCTTTTGCAAGATGGAGATGCACTGAGCACATACCCCCTGTTCCTGGGCTGCTGGTTAGCTGTGGACATGTTCATCCTTTCTCCCTTCTGGGGAAGAGCTTGTAATCCTTCGCTGGTCCCCACAGGGCAATGGCAAATTCGGTAGCAGGCAGTGCCACATTGGGAATCCAGGGAGGAGAAAGCAAATAGCTCTTCTCACCTTGCAATCCCTACGAGAAACAAGAGCTGGTGGAAATACTGTCCTTTCAGGGCCTTTCCCGAATCCCCTTGTGCTTTCCTGAGGATGGAGGAGTTCACCAACACTCTCTCCTCTCTCTAACATCCCGGGAGACTACACAGGGCTCAGCGCAGCAAACGGAAGCCAGTGTGTGCAGGGAGCAGATGCTAGGAATAACCTTGTCACAGTCTTGTGCTGCCAGGTGTTTTCCCATGAAAGAGTATGTTCTGCTCTGTCTATGATTAGATATGGTAGTAGCAACTGTGATGAAAATGTACAGTTAAAAAAAAAAGAGAGAGAAAGAAAATACAGCAGCCCCTAAAATCATGAGCCATTAAATAGGTGATGGTCATTTCCAGAGAAGTTCAAAACAGCACCTTTGTCTACAAGAGGGTGGGGATAAAAGAGATGAACCCAAAAGGAATGAACAGATCCAGCTCTGGGCCCCCATATCAGCTTCTCTCTGCAGGGAACATGGTGAAGAAGAGACCTCAGTGGACCCTGGAGAGGGTTTCCAGCAAATGATGATGTAAACTACTTGGGTCAGGACTAAGTCAGTGAGACCAGAACTGCTTTTGCTCTCTGCAAGGGCACTGGGTAACACCATCACAGGGGACTGGCCCTGTTCTTCACATAATTGATCCACTGAAGTATTAAAGCCTTTTTCCCATCCTTCTTCTGGCGGTGTTGCCTTTTTCATCTCTCCCATCATACCCAGAATTGTACCCAGCCTATGAGATGGGCAAAGGACAGTGTCTGGCTTTGCCCATCGAACTTTTTGCATTGCTCCTTAACCCAAGTTCAACTGCACTCCAACTAATCTAGCAAAACCATGCTGCTCACCTGCCTTCCACCTCCTTGGGCTAGTGGATGGGGGAGTCCTGTCTGGTCCCATCCCACCCTATGAGGATATTCCTTTCTTGCTGGTGAAGACCAGCACTACCAGGAAGAAGGTGCTGAAACAGTTTCTAAAGTAATTAAGAACTGGGGGCCACCAGTAAACCATCTGCGGTGGGTAGAGGAACTGGTTGCTGTGAGTAGTTCCCATCCAGAACAGTTTGCACTGAGCTCTAAGAAGCAGGCCACTATTTGTCCAAGGAGACATAAAGCACCTACCAGAGGTGCCAGCCACTCTCTATTGCCCAACCCTGGGGTCTAGAGAGCCATCCTACATCAGATCCATGTGTAGACTGTTACGGTTAGGCAAGACAAATTGAACCCCAAGGCCTGGAAATGTTTTTTACATCATCCCACAGATGGCGTGAGCCACTGCTCAACTCATAGCCTGTCCCCAGTGACACATGCAAGGAGGGCCGGTGGTCCTCATGGTGGCCGTCACTGGTTTGGACACGGTCAAGATGAATTTTGACAGCCCTGGAATTAGTCATGTCTTGCCTCCTTGTCATGACCCCAGGAGCAATCCTGAGCAGACCGGTGCTCCTCCAATCCTCCTTGCTTTTTAAGCCAACGAAAAGCAAAATCCAGGTGTTATTTTTGGAAAACCAGCCCCAGCCCCCACCAGATCACAGTAGTCTGCCTTCTTATTAGTAGTTTGGACACCTCCAGAGACCTTTTTAGATGCAATTTATTTTCCCTTCATATGAACACAGGTCTGGATATTGGAACAAGAGGAGGAGGTTGGGAGGGAGCAAGGGGTGTATTCTGCAAGCAAATCCCCATTGGCTCTGGCTGTTATGTTGAATTGGGCTGCATCTGTCACATCTGATTAGATTGTGTTGTCCTTTTTTATCTCCCTGATCTAAGCTATGATTCTTCTGGTTTTATGTGACATTTCCTTGGCAATATAACTGCTTGGATTATATATTCAGAATGTTTCCCAAACCGCAAAACATCCAGATTGCAAAGAGTATTTATTTGCACAGTTATATTTTGCTTTATGTTTTTTTTTTCTTAATGTTGCCTTTTTTGTGTGTGTGTATGCTGACATTGCTTGTAAAGAGGATCCATGAGGCTTTTTGAATTGGGAAGTAACAATGAGTTAAATTTAGAGCAAGGCTATCTGTATCATACTTGGGCAAGGATGGGGCTTTTCAGTTTGAAGAACTGTGTCTCTTCTGTTGACCTGGTGTCAAGGCAGAGTAAATCCATGAAGTCTTTTAGGTTACCAAAGGTTTAGGAGAGGCAAGAGTCTGACCCAAAATGATCATACGACACTTGACTTCGCTGGGAAGTCCCTCGACTGTATTGTCACTTCTACAAACCATGATTGCTGGGAATAGTGATAAAAATAGGGATGGGGGGGTGACATTTTTCAAGCTGTGATATCTCCAAGACCCATGAGTTATACAGTGGGGTGAGCTAGTAACAGAAGAGCCAGTATCCCAGCTAATTCCTTCTTCAGTTGTGGATATGCCTGCAAGGCAGGGTGCAGACAGCCACAAACCTAATCTTTCCATGTCTGAGCTGGAAACAGGCTTGATGAGCCCAGGTCCACCATCCAGAATATCTCAGCCACCACACAGGTCCATATAGCCTCATCTGGTGCCTTGACCATAAGCCAGATGCAATGCCTAGGGAGAAAGCATTTCCCATAAGCACATGCACCATGTTCCCTTGTTCTCCAGGTGATCCACCCCTTTCTTTGTCAACCATCTCAAAAGGACTTTGCATGTTTAAGGTGATTTTTTAATAATAATGACATAGATATTGACGAGTAAAGATCATGAACCAGCTCCTCAGCTCTGTCAATAGATGTTCCTCTTGGAGCATGGATAGAGTTACACTTATTTATATCAGCTGAGACTTTCCACATATTTTTTTCTTCTGAGAAACTCCTCATCTATAGCTTTTATTTAATTAGATGGTTGCTTTCAGGCTCCTCTCCTCTTGCACACTTTTTGTAACCTCAGACACCCTACCCCACAAGGCCAGTGCTGGTCTGCTTGGTTAACTGACCAACCAGTTGGAGTTTGATGGCTGAATCACTGTGGGAGATGATTGGGAAAAGCATTTTAGTCCCATTAAATGGCTCATCTGAAGCAAACCTGGCTCACAAGATCCCCAAGGAGGATTGATCATAGGGCTCCATAATGAAGCAGAGCAGATGCTCAGCTGTGGGAACCCACCAGATAATGGCTGCCTTGGTGACATCCATGCTTTATTCTGGTGGCCTATGAAAACCAACACAAAGCTTGGTGGAGAATTGGTCCAGGAAGGTTGTTGTCAGGAGAATCATGGGCCCAAGTGGTCCCCACACTGTCTCTGCAGACCCCAGGGCCAAACACTGCCTTGTGAAAAACATCTGACACGTCTCTAAATTGACTTGACCCCATCTCACTAAACCTGGTCACATCTTTGTGCCAACATAATCTTTCCTCATTTTCATCCATTATCAGCAGGGACTGAAAGAGTCCTATTAAAAAGCAATTTTGTGCATGTGTGTGTGTGCTCAGAAGACAAATATAGTCACTGGGACGGATTGACTAATAAACTCCTTTCTAGAGTCTGCTGATTATTCCTATGGAGGCGAAACCATGCTGATGAATTAGCAATGGATTATTAGAGTAGTCCCGTGTCCTGTCTGCAGGGCTAATTTTCCTGCTGAGGTAACGTGTATTTACCAAGCCAAATATTCAACCGTCTTATCTTTGTCTCCTTGTTTGCAAGAAAGCAATTCAAAGTTTTATCACCAAACTGTGGTCATGGATAGGGGAATGACGGAAAGGCTAAGCTGGCTGACAGACTGGGAAAAGAGATTGTGTAAGGAATTGTATCTCAGCTCAAACACAAGACACCTATTAAATAAACCAACAAAGCTCCCACAAAGCTCGAGTCCCACCTTTGGCTCTTCTGTTTACCAAAGAGTCCTTGGACATGTAGGTCAGAGATGTCACCTGGGCATTTGATACACTGGCAAGGAAGCGTAACACCAGAAGTGTGGTTAACTCAGGTGCCAAGGCTGTTGGGAGCCCCATAACACAGCTAAGGGAACCAAGAGCAAGATTCATAGATAGGTGAGCCTTCGGGACCAAAGCAAATAACATCTTCTTCGGAGAAAAATGGCCTCGTACAACTATATTCCTCTGCTCTAGTTCTTCAAGGACAGTGAGATTGGTGGACTACAGACAACCAGCCATGAGTGGAAGTGGACAGGACCAGAACGGCCAGGATGACAAGGCTGTGCAGGGAAGGAATTGAAGATTAAGTTGGCAATCTACGATATCCTTGCAGAGTCGTGGAAAACAACAGGGCAAAGCCCACAGCTGCCAAGTTCCTGCTCCCACACAAGCTTGAAATGGAGTTTCTGCCCCAGGACTGAGCACCCCCCGCTCCACCTCTGGGAATGAGCAAGCCAAGGGAAATTCAAGCACTTTCCATTGATAAGACCCTTTTTCTGAGCCATGTCTGGCTCTGAGCTCACCACACTGGAACTGTTTAATGGATGTTGTGGGTGAGTTATTGAAATGATATTTTACAGAGGGTTTTTTCCCCACTCAACAAATTCTCTGCCTTTGTAAGGTCTTAAATCAATGCTGAAGCCATTCAGTCACTTTTTTCAAAGCATGTTGAAAGCTTTTCAGGCTGTACCCCTCTCCATCTCAATTCTGTCATTGGTGTTGCAATGCTTGAATGGGTTGTGCCACACATGACCACCTGCACCTATCCTCAACCAAGCATTTACACGAGATGGTGTGGGGCCAGACTCAATGGCTCAAATCTCCTACGGCCTGACATATGTCTAAGTGCCAGATTCCCCCTTGGCATTTTCCCCCAGCCCAATCTCTCAGCTCTGGAGATGGAGAAGGCTCCCCAAAGCAGGAAAACAAATGATAAGAATATGATGTGGGGAATAGCTGTATAATCCCATTCTGGATCTACCTGGGCTGATTGTGTGGAAGGACCAGGGATCCAGGATGCCCCAGGCACGGAGCCAGGGAATGCACCCTCCCTTCACTAGCCCATGAACATGACAGTATTTGCATTTAGATGGGGACAGTTATGAACTCAAATGGCCTCTTGTCACCACGCAGCTGCCGCACACAGCTGCTCCTTGATGCAAAAAGGTCCCTTAAGGTTGTTACACATCAGGGCCCTGCAGTCCTTTGGTGTCTTCCCCCATTCATCTGAATAAAAGCGCTGGGTGGAAATGCCAGAGAGCAGCGAGATCTCCCTGCAGAGTCCTCCTGTCGGTCTGTGATCCCAGCACCACCGTGCCTGCTAACACACCACGCTGCGTTGGAGAGGGAGACTCTGCACACAGTTTCAGACACCTATACATAAGCATTTTGGTGTGATCTGGGTGCTTGATTCCGTTGCTTAAATGTGACATATGACTTGAAAGAGGCTGTAGGTTATCCATAGGGTCACCATGCTACAAAGGTGCAAGTCTCCCGTGGTCTGCAAGCCCCATGCAGGCATCTCAGACACCCCTGGATATCTCAGATGCCACTAGACAGCTGTCGTTAAAAAATCAAGTCAAGCTCCAAATAAATACACACTTGAGATTGGAGAGCAATTCAGCTGAGCCAGTGTCTGCTCCAGAGGGAGCAGAACTGCTCTCCAGAATCCTTGGACTATACTTAGTACTTCCACTAAATTACAACATGAGCTCCCATGCCTTGCTCCTAGGAGACATCTGCAAGTACAGAGCTGAAGCTGGGGCGTGAATCTGGACCTGAATCTCCTGGAGTGCTTTTGGCGTTAAAAAAAAAAAATATATTGCTTTAAGAACTTAATTCTTTTATGATATTGCAGCAGAAACAGCCTTTTCTGTAATGCTCTGGGAACTGAGGTGACATTGTGCAGAGACAAAGCCCCCAGAAGGCATAGATCCGATCTCCCTAACCATCACATCTCTCCCTTGATGTCAGCAGCCACAATTTCACATTTACCCACTGCAATGTCCAGAGGTTTCCAACGAGCTCTGCGTCTCAACAGGACTGCAGGATTATTGCCCTCACCAAAAAAACACTGATTGACTGCAACTGAACTGTTTTGCTGAAGCACAGTGGTTTGGTGGAGGTCAGTGACTCACGGGCATGCGGGAGCTCACACTGTCCACTCCTGGAGCTGGGGATGGGATAAAAGCTAAGCTTCTAACACAGTACTTTATTAGGGCCCATGAACCCTGTGACTCCTCAGTGGCTGTAAAACAAATCCTTCACCTTGTGAATTCAGGAGGTTTACATTTCCAACTCAGAAGCTGTAAGGAGGTGGGCTAAACTTAGCAGAGCCAATATTCAAGACATCTGGACTTCAGATGCTGAAAATCAGGGGTTAGTTATAAAACTGCAATAAATGTCTCATCTGAATGTTGAAAATTTTACATACGCAAGTTCAGCTGAAACCCTTCTGAATCTGGACGCTCTTCTTTTCTGAAAACTGAAACATTTGTAATGGAAGATTTCCTCTCTCTGGGAAGTGCCCCCCTGCCCCTTGCAGATGCACTATCTATTTGTTTACCAACCTTATTTTAGAACTGATATTAACCAGTATTACTCTCTTGGCAGGGATGTTTTTTTTTCCCCATGCATGTGAATTCTGAATTTTCCAGTTAATTGAGCAAGCTAAGCACTGACAATGCAACAGGCCCCTGTAACATATGTATGTTTTATTCCACTTTTCCTCGAGGGGTACCTCTTAGAACAGTCGTAAGGAAAAGACCAAAAAAGAAAGGAAGACACTTGCTGTAACCTGCAGGGTCATTTTGGGGGGTTCTTTAAAATTCTTATTTTCTCTTCATCTTGGGGGTTATCTCAGGATACCCCAGAGGCAGTGATGCCTCTGTGAATGATAGGTTTGAGGGAAAAAGGGCTCAAACAGAGCTGGGTGGAGCAGAGGTGATCAGAAATGGGACCCTTCTTCAGAGGCAAGCACTAGGAAATGGCCATTCTGAGATGGAAATTTCAGCCTTTGCCATGAAACTGGAAGTCCCGGGTCATTTTAGGAGTTAAACACAATGCTGACAGCCTCAGCTATAGGATGGATGCAGGGATCAGACCTGAAATGGGGTAACCTGGAAAACCCCTCTCCAGCAAAATCAACCTGTTTGATTATCCTTCCATGGAGCCCACCCCATCCCAAGGAGCACTTCAGTGCTGATGGCTGGAGCTTTCCCAGCAGGGAGACAGTCCATCCACTCTGCAATACAAAATCCATCAGCTCCAAGGCGAGGTGTAATTGAGGGCCAGGTCCTTTGCTGGTGTAAAGCATTGTGGCTCCACCAACACCCAGCAGCAGAAAGCCTGTGGGACAATGCCAATTTACAGCCAGCAGAGAGCTGGCCCTGTATCCAAACATGCATTAAATCTCCATTTGGGCAATAGGATTCTATTTAACATATGTTCCTCACTGACACAGTTTGTTCTATGTGAAAAAGGATTCACATTAGGATCATTGGCAAGAGCAGCAGAGGGATGTAAACAGCATGCTCAGCAATGCCTCTGCCCCCCATGCTGGAAGGGACAAGTCTGGTCAAGCCCCTGGGCCAAATATAGCTCCATATTTTGCAGAGAGGGCTTGCTTTCTCCTCCAGGTTTGGGACTGACTTGCCAGTCAAAATATGAGTCAGGTGTGACTTCCACTGCCTGTGTTATCACAAGAAATTCCTTCCCTTTTCACAAGAAAAGTACTATTCTCCCCTGTTTGAACAGGGGCTTTGCAGGAGCTCTCCTTCCCGTGGCCGAAAGCCAGGGATGGAAAGTCCATATGCTCCACCTTCACAAGTTCAGGATGTCCTTACAACAGAGAGGGACTGCTTTCCAGCCCCCTATTTTTAACCTGAATTTTAAGGCCCCAAGAAGAGCTTTTACTTAAATGCTCCACTTATGGTTCCCAAGGCATTTCTTTCTGTCCTTATTACCACTAGAAACCAAGATCTTAGCCATTTCCAGGTCTCCCCAGTTCAATTCCTGCTTCACACTGGAGATTTGGGAAACCAACTCTATTTTACTCCTTCCCCATCTTCCCTCTCAACCAGTCTTTTCTTTCACCACTCCTAGCTCAGATATGCCCTACAACTTTTTTTGCCTCTTCCCTTGCAAGGGTTAAGAATAAATCACCTCTGAGTAGCCCAGCCACTTATTCCCAGAAACCCATTCAAGTGGGACCTGCTGCCAATGCCGGAACATATTTGTATCCCACTGTTCCCAGCCATGTGGCAGGTGATTCTTAGTCACAACGAATTTGCTTTGCTCCTGCAGGACTGTCATCTAGTGTTTACTCTGGGACTGCAGGAAAAATCACTGGTCTGAGGTAGGGCTTGATCACAGGAACTACTCATTTACTGTCTTGCACAAGGTGTCATAATTTTATTAAAATCCAGACAAGCCTGACACCTTGGTGACAGAATATAATTTCCCTAACCAAATGCCTTGACACCAAAAATTAGGTTAAATTGCATTATTTTAAAGGAGCAGATGGGAATGCTAAATGTTTACCCAGGGAAATGCTTAGATTGCCACAGTCCATTACTGCCACGGCACGGCAGGGTACATAATGGCCTCCATTAGTGAGTGCAGAGCAGAAGGCACAGGTAAAAGTCCATCCCTGGGTGGTCATATTCCTTCACAAGAAATAATCTTTGCTCCTCCCCAAACACAGCAGGCCTGGAGATGCTGGGGGAGAAGATCAGGTTTATAGCGAGGCTGTGAAGATAAATGGATAAAGGGTTAAAGCATGACCCATGGGGTACCTCTCCCTCCCTGTCGCATCCAGACTGGTCCAGTAGCATAAAGTGTCAGGGATGGCCAGCTGCATCTTCAGAAGCCTCCCATTTGCCATTGACTGAACCATTCACAAGCAAATCCTCCTTGTGCCGTTCAAGTAGAGGACCACAGCAATGGGACTCATGACCCACACAGCGTTTGCAGCTTTTGTTCAAGCTAGGGTGACAGCACAGACCCCAGGAATGAGCTTTACTGCCTTTCTAAGCTGTATGTGGCCAAGCAAGCCAGGAGACATGCCTGTGTCCTTGTCCCAGATGTCAGTAGCACATCCTCACTCTGGACCTTATCTCCCCCATCTCCAAACAGCAGGATGGACACATGGATTTGGAAGATGTATAGGGGCATGCAAACTTTTGCCTAGAGAATGTCTGGGTATTGGGGTGCTTAGATCGGCGGGTGAGAAATCAGGATTCTTGGCTTCTCTATCCTATCATCTCTGACCGATTAAATAAAATCTTGTGGAGATATCTGAAGGTAGTGATGTCTACTGCATCCAGATGGAAGGGAGATAGATACCTACTGGGAGCTGGCTGAGCGTTTGGAATCTTCAGCTTGGAACAGCTGGTTGCTTGTGTTAAACCATGGCATTGACTTTTGCATGGGCCATCAGAGTCACCCTTCACTGACTTAGAGCCCATCAACAGGGGAAGAGTTGCGCCCCTGCAAACAAGTTGTCGCAGGAAGAAGGCATTAGATTGGGAATCTGGAGATGCCAGCCCTGGCTTAGCCACATGTTTATAGAGCAACCACAAGTCCTGGCCCCCACCTGTAGAGTCATGAACATGCCACAGCAAAAGCCACACACCCAGAAAGCAAATCAAGCTTTATGCATAGGGCATTTACATCTCACATTTTAGCCCCCAGCTGGTCAGCAAACCAACCAAAACACCACATGTATGAAGGAGCAACTCACTGCTTCATCTCGCACATCCTTGGATTCTCACGGGTGGAGGGAGGGAAGATGCAGGTCAGTCCAGGCTGGTTATCTGCTAATGTCAGGGCTGTACACCATAGCTCCTGTTTCCTTCGGTGTTTCTGGAGAGCGTGCAGCTCCCCTCGTCCATGATGACAGATTTGGGAACATATTCATGGGAAAAAACTCCATCAGGTAAATGTTAAGGCCACGTTTTGGGTCAGAAAGGTCCTGAACTGCAGCCTGCTGATGACTGGAGATTTGCTGGAGCCTTTTTGTGCTTGCACAGTCCTTTATCTTCAGAGTCTGCTACCAACCACCCTCAGAGGCAGAATATATGGTGACCTGATGTGGACAGCCTTCTCTTGTGCTGAACGTGCCAAGGTGCAAAGAAACAAGGACTAGTTTGTTCTGAGTTGAGGAACATGAAGTGTTGCCTGCAGCTGGCAGCAGAGCCAGCACTGACTAGAGAGAGGTCCAATCTTCCTCAAAGCCTCTTTGCTCCCACAAGAAAAGCAGGCTGTTGTGTAAAGGTCTCACCAGTTGTTGTCTTGCTGCTGCTGGACCAAAAATACTTCCAAGTGCTGGACAGGGGCATTAAAGCAGCCCACAGTCCCCCCAGTGCATTGCAAACCTGCTGCTGCCAGCACTGCACAGGCACTGCAATGGGGCTGGACAGGGGAGGGTGGAAGGGCTGTTGCTCCTGTGGGTAGAAGCACATCTGCCCACATTTCTCAAGCAGGCAGTAGCAGAGAGCCAATGTTGCTGGGGAAGACTGGGAAGGCAAGGAAGGAAGTGTGAGAAATCCCCTTCACTCAGCAGCAGGCTCTGTCGAGAAAACACCCAGCCCCAGGAGCTGGGGAGGGATCTGCAGGTCCCAGCAGAGCCACAGCCTAGGGAAGGCAACTAGGTCAGGAGGTGGAAGTCCTCTGCCCAGGGCTCTCTGCCACCGCCGGCAGACCTGCAGGTTTTTTCTTGAGGCTTAGCTGAACTCACTGTGTCCATATCCAGCACAGCTGCCCAAGCAAGGTCTGACCCAAATCATAGCTTAATTTGAGCACTGCTGAGCTTTAATAACCTGAGAAAGCCCTTGTGCTTGCCAAATCTACTTCATTTCTGCCTCAGAGCTGTCTTGCAATTGGCTCCAGCGATGAGCAGAGTGAAATCCATGCTGACACGTAACCCATGTCTTTCCCTGAACAGCAAGTTTGCCACAACTTGGATCTTTCTAGTGGCATTTTTCTGAATGTTTTCCAAATGGTCAATGTGCTTTTTGAATCAAGGACTCCATATCCAACTAGTCATGTCAACAGTTTTGGAGAAGGATGGCACATTCGACCCTCTGAATACTCTCTTGTTACATGTCCAAGGTCCCTCAGGATTTTGCCAGCCCCATCCCTGATCTGAAACACCATCAGCTAGAAGTCTCTGTAAAATAAAATGACCCAGAAAACCCAGGGCAATTTCTAGAAATGCAAACCCAAGTTCAAACTGGAGTAGATTGGACAATTTCTGCACACTCCGGAAACAGAAATGCAAGGAGTGTTTAAGGAACAGTTGGGAAGAAAGCAATCAAGAGGACAAAAACAAAACAAAAAAAAAGTAGATGTGAAAAAAAAGCTTGGTGTGTTGGAAACAGCAGCGGGTTAGCTGGAAAGAGACCCCCCAAGACTGCAAACAGATGATGTTGGGAGGAAGGAGAGTGGAAGAAGCAGCATCAGAGAAAAAATACAGCAAAGAGACTGAGCTGGGGAAAGAGAGTGAAAGCCACAAAACGAGCAGAGAGAACACAAAGCAATCATTAATTAGAGGAGAAAAAGGAAATAATGTGCAACAAATTGCAGAGAGCCTTGGCAATTAGTAGCAAGGAATCCATTCCCTTCTGCATACAATAGACGTCAGATAAGAACATCCATTTCAGGATGTTTACTCAAGTATTGCTGGAGGGCAAGTAGCCATACCAGTCTGGGCATTTGTGCTGGCACTGCCTGTGCAAAGAGAGGAAAGATTTGTCAGGAGAGGGAACAGCTGGCTGGGGGAAGGGGGGACCCAAAGAGATTGGAGAAGTATTGGTGGCAAAAGATTTAAGAAAAGCATTCCTGTTCAATAACACTGAATATGCTGAAGTATGTATTTGTGCTGGTTGTGCCTGGGATAGAGTTAATTTCCTTCACAGTAGCCGGTGCGGGGCTGTGTTTTGGATTTGTGCTGAAAACAGTGCTGATAACCCAGGGATGTTTTCGTTCCTGCTGAGCCGGGCTTGCACAGAGCCAAGGCCTTTTCTGCCTCTCACCCCACCCCACCAGCGAGGGGCTGGGGGGGCACAAGGGGTTGGGAGGGGACACAGCCGGGACAGTGACCCCCACTGACCCCAGGGATGTCCCACACCACATGGCTCATGCTCAGCACATAGAGCTGGGGGAGAAGAAGGAAGGGGGGGACGTTCGGAGTGATGGTGTTTGTCTTCCCAAGTCACTGTAACGCGTGATGGAGCCCTGCTTTCCTGGGGATGGCTGAGCACCTGCCTGCCCACAGGAAGGGGTGAGTGGATTCCTTGGTTTGCTTTGCTTGTGTGCGTGGCTTTTGCTTTACCTATTAGACTGTGATTATGTCAGCCCAGGAGTTTTCTCACTTCTACCCTTCCGATTCTCTCCCCCATCCCACCGGTGGGGAGTGAGCGAGCGGCTGGGTGGGGTTTGGTTGCTGGCTGGGGTTAAACCGTGATAGTATTTAAGACCCAGTAACATCAGACACCTGCTTCCTCAATGGGGACTGCACTTGGAGCTGATACTAGGGAACCCTAAACCTGTCTTGACATCTACAGCAGTGACCTTCATTGCCTGGAACGATAGAGGACAACGCAGGGTTAGCTACACATATTCCCTCTAGACTCAAGTGACTCACTAAATAACTGAAGTTCTTTGTGCTCGAAAGCTCTATATAGATTGAAGGAACCACTTCTCCACCCCAATGGCTCTTGAACCAGTCCAGGGTACTTTTCATAGATACCGAGATCTGTCCTGGTCGGTGATACAGCATGAACAAACTGCCAGCGCTCCCCAGCGGCTGAAACCAGCGCATCCTACATTAAAGTGTGCGAGATCAGTTACCACTGGGTGGTACCTCTTTAAAGCACAATAGCTCAATTGTTTTTGAGCATGTTGCAAGAGCTTGCTTCTGTCCAAGTTTTCTGGAAGACTCCCAGCTCCGTTAGTCATTGTGGCCTGCAATGAAAGGTGGAGATGATGGGAAGGGTTTTTCTTCACTTCCTGCCTAGCAAAGGGATTGCCAAGTTACAGCTCGGGATCTGAGTGTGGATGGTCAAGTACAGTTCGCCCCCCACTCACTGCACATGGGAATTAATTTACTGATCTCAATGCCCACATTTAGATGTCTCCATGCAGTTATCCGAGGGTCTGAGTACACACTGCAGACTTTGGAATCGTAGAATCATTTAGGTTGGAAAGAACTTTAAGATCCTCAAGTCTAACACTGCCAGGTCCCCCAATAAACCACGTCCCTACGTGCCACATCTATACGTCTTTTAAATACCCCCAGGGATGGTGACTCCACCACCTCTCTGGGCAGCCTGTTCCAGGGCCTGATCACTCTTGCAGCAAAGACATTTTTCCTAATCTCCAATCTAAACCTCCCCTGGCGCAGCTTGAGGCCATTTCCTCGTGTCCTATCGCTTGTTCCTTGGGAGAAGAGACCGACCCCCCCCTCACCACAACCTCCTTTCAGGCACTTGCAGAGAGCGATAAGGTCTCCCCTCAGCCCCCTCTTCTCCAGACCAAACCCCCCCAGCTCCCTCAGCCGCTCCCCATCACACTTGTTCTGCAGACCCTTCCCCAGCTCCGTTGCCCTTCTCTGGACACGCTCCAGCACCTCCATGTCCTTCTTGTCCCGAGGGGCCCAAAACTGAACCCAGCATTTGAGGGGCGGCCTCCCCAGTGCCAAGCACAGGGGCACCATCCCTGCCCTGCTCCTGCTGCCCACACTAGTGCTGACACAAGCCAGGATGCCGTTGCCCTTCTTGCCCACCTGGGCACACGCTGGCTCGTGTCCAGCCGCTGTCAGCCAGCACCACTAGGGCCTTCTCTGCTGAGCAGCTTTCCAGCCGCTCTTCCCCAAGCGTGGAGCATTGCATGGGGTTGTTGTGACCCAAAGGCAGGACCCGGCCCTTGGCCTTGTTAAACCTCATACAATTGACCTCGGCCCATCAATCCAGCCTGTCCAGATCCCTCTGCAGAGCCTTCCTACCCTCAAGCAGATCAACACTACCACCCAGTTTGGTGTACTTGATCCCCTCATGGGATTGGGTTGACTGGAGAACCAATCAACACAGTTATGGGATCCTGGAGACCCATTCTGTTGACCAGAGAGGTCTAATTCTGGGGGATATGAGTGGATCTGTAGATCTCCAGTAGTTACATAGGAGCTTGAATACTTGTTGCACAGCTTGGCACCTACCTAGGGCAGCTAGAGGCCAGCCAGGATGCCCTAGGGTATTCAATGGCAGTAGAAATATTTAGGCAACTGAACTGAGCATTGAGTTCACTCTCTGTCCAGGGCATCCGTTGCCATTGGAGATGGTCTTGGGTGTCCTATCTGCCCTCCAGCATCTCCTCTAAAATGAGTCACGCCTTGTCCCACAACATATCTGCAACCCTTGAGCAGATGCCTTGGAAATCTTAAGGAGTCTGAATGGTAGGAAATGTGAATGACAGGGAGGCATGGAGGAGGAAGAGGAGATACAATAAAAGAACAGGCAGGGTTGGCAGTACGCAGATTGCACCTGAGGAAAGTGAAGGAAGTGGCAGGCATTGATGACTGAAGAGGTGTCATGGGGCTCAGAGTGAAAGGGAGGTAAGGGATGGGGGACAGGGTAGACAGGTCCCTGATCCTTGGAGGGTTTGGTAACCCTGGAACCAGTAGGAAAGGTCAAAGCCTTTCTGTTCTCCTCCAAGAGCTGCTGTCCTCTCCAGGGTGGACATCAGTCTTAGAGCAAAATAAATAACCCACCTCCCTCACTTTTCGATTCACACCTTTCAGTTGTGTTCAGTGAGTTTAAACACCGCTGAAAGCCATGCATACCCTGGAAAAGCCACATAAAACCCTGCCCTACTAAACACAGCTGTGCGAGCACAGGGACGAGAAGTCTCACTTAGGCGATTCGTCAAACGTCTTTGAAGACATCACTACTGCAGTATTGGAAGAAAATGAGTCTCTCAGCTTGTGATTTTTTTCAAAGAGCATCTCAGAAGATTTCATCTGTGAGATAAATGGTTGAAGCGAAGGGCTGGGGAGTGAGAGGAAGGAAGGAAAAACAGAGTTTTGGAGCACAAACCAGTTAGAGATAGGTCAAGAAAGCAGTACCAGAGGTAGAAACCATCTGATCCTGGAAACACACCATGGGACAGGCTGCACCAACGGGGCCATCAGGGCAGTTGTGATTTATATTGGGTAGGAGCAAAAGACTGCAGGTTTTTAGCAGGACTGGGCAAAGAACGTCCAAGGCATAGAAACGACCTAAGGAGCCTAAATCTCTTTTGAAAGTAGATGTAGGCACCTATGTTGTTTTTTCCTTTAAAGACCTTTTTCACTGGCTTTCAACAGTGCAGGCACATGCCACAGCACAACCTTTAGCTCCCGCAGTGCTGAAGGAAAACAAACCAAACCAATCGAACAGTCCCTTTGAAACTCTTTGGTTTGGGATATAACTGAGTAAAATATTTATCATACAATTCCTGCCCCAAAAGGGGAAGAGAAAAACACAAACTGAAGCAAGGAGGAGGGAGCAGACACAGGATCATTCTGTTTGGTAGAGCCAAACAGGATTTCAGATCCAAATACATTGGTGTTTGCAAATGAACATCTCACTGTAATTTTGTTTTCTAGGGCGAGCACTCCTATTTCATCTTTTCTTATTCTTGTGCTGGGAATTAATGAAATAACCAGGAAAACTTTTGCATTTCAAATATGAGTCTTATGCCTTTCACTTTCAAAAAAACCTGCTTTTCAACAATTAAAAATGAGAAGAATTCAATTCAAGCCAAACTGAAAAGCACACCTTATTTTATTTCTAAATTTCTTGGCAAAAACTCAAGTCTTTCCATTTAAAGTTTAATTCTACTTATGTATCAGTACTGTTCTGGGGAGAGAGTGTTTGGAAACCAGAGTTTTGTCAACCAGCCCATGCTACTGGGAAATAATTCCTTCTGCACAGCTAGAGCAGCACGCCTCACTGAGAAAACCTCCTACATTAGATATTAGAATATGAACCTCACGCAAGTACTAGATATCTGGTTACCATGCCTTGTTTTACCTCTTTTCTTGAATTTTTTTCAAATCCTCTATCAGAGATGCCATTCACTTTTCAGCTAAATATTTCATTCAGGAGCAATGGATTCTTTTTTTGGATAAATATCTGTCACAGCCTCCTATCAGCAGTAATTAAAGTCATATGATGCAGCCTTCAGCGTCACAAGTGATGAGCAGTTCGTGGCTGTTGTTGATGGGTAACAAATTCTTTTGGGGAAGGAGCTGACAGTCACTGTACTGACAAACCACCACCAGCTCCTGGATCCTCCTAGGACAGAGAGGCCATGGGGACGCACCATCACGCTGTTCCTGGGATGCAGCAACTCATTCTCTTCAGCAGGAAACATTGATGCTGGAGCTGGCAATGCAACCTGGTTTACTAAGGTCACCCTCAGGGCAGTCTTTCCCCAGCCCCAACCTCCTTTGCTTAGCACTGAGTCCAGAAAAGCTCTGTTTTTTCTTGTTCAAAGGTCCTCTGACCTTCCAGCTCCATCTCACTGACCTCCCACACCGGCCACCTCATGCATCCCCATCAAACCCAACACACCTCCCCCTGCCCAGGTTGCTTATGCCATCACCCTGACTCTGTATTGGACAGATATAAATACATATCTGTCCATTTATATATATATATTTAAGCTTAATTGCCTTTCCTATTCATGCAGAAGAGAAGGCAGCTGTGAAACCCAGCCATTTCATCACAGCTCAGCCCGCAAAATAGCATGTCCCAGGGACTGCCAAAAGGAAAATTAGGCCCCCAAAATTCCCACCCCACCAGTGAAAGGAAAACCTGGATGCAGCTCAGAAATGCTGATAACTTGCTCTGTCACATTTCTCAGACTAAGATCCCATCGTCTCTCCCTCCAGCTGCAGCTAAGCTCCTCCAGCACTCAGGAACTGATAAACCTTATCCTTACCCATATCCTACTCCTGTTTGCAGCACAGACATGCCTTAGGTATGTCTCCAGGTCATGGTGAAGAGGTGGAGAGGCTTCATCTACTTTTGATCTCAAAGCATGTGAGACTCCCCATCCCCGGGAAATTGAGGGGAAAGGGATGAAGTGACAATCCTGAGTCACCCTACAAACAGCACATGTTAAACTTTGGCACACTGCAGCCAAGGTGACTGGAAGGAGACTGGAAATTTATTAACTGTATTCCCTTCAGTCTGCACCATACACCGTCATATGCACCAGACACCCTTCCACCCCCAGACATGGGTGCACAAGACACGCAACACAAACCACACAGGCATTCCTGCTCTCTGCCCCCGGCACTGCTAAAGACCCCAGCTCTGCCTCCCGAGCTAAAACGTAAGTCAGGGCATGGAGGCCAAGCAGCAGTGATGGTGGTTCTCATTTTCATTGCAGTTCAGTTCAGCATCCTCAAGAAGCAAAGCCACACAGAAGTGCTGATAGTGGATTTCATACAAAGTAATCAGAACGCAATAATATTCTCCCCGGTAACCGTCCTGGCAAAAGCCTGGGAGCTGCTGACATTATTTGCATCTTTATAGATCCTGAGCAGTAGAGCAATGATGTTGCCGTGTTTTGACTAAACAGACAAAGAGAGATGTTTTGTTCCTTCCATGAGTGTGGAAAGATTAAGCCCAATTACACATTTGCTCCATCTCCCCCCATTCACACATACAGATTCCGCCTTTGCTGAAATTGCAGAACCATCCTGCCAGTTATTTAAGGTGGGCATTAACGGAGAGCAAGTATCATCTGCATGAAATGGAGGAGAATGCCACCCACCAAGGAGTATTGTAATAATTTTGTCTAGAAGGATTGAGAGTGGTGGTGCAGAGGAGGTTCATGCCATCCCAGGAGGCCCCACAGTCCCAGTTCCATCCCCAAAATTTTCGTTGTGCCAGCATTAGCACACCCAGCCTGCAGGCAGCCTGGTTACAAAAGGAGCTTGCCTGCCTCATTGCATCCCCTTTTGCGCTGCTGGAGAAGAGAAGACAGCCTCTTGTCCCTAACACTGCAGGAGCATCCAAGCAGCGCCATGATAGGATGAGAGGAAACGGCCTCAAGCTGCGCCAGGGGAGGTTTAGATTGGAGATTAGGGAAAATGTCTTTGCTGAAAGAGTTGTCAAGCCCTGGAAGAGGCTGCCCAGAGAGGTGGTGGAGTCACCATCCCTAGAGGTATTTAAAAGACATGCAGATGAGGTGCTTGGGGACGTGGTTTAGTGGTGGCCTTGGCAGCGTTAGGATAGGCTCGATGATCCTAAAGGTCTTTTCCAACCTAAATGATTCAGTGATTATAGACCATCGCAGGGCTCCATGAATCACCTCCCCATGGAGATCACACATGGGGCTGCGGCATGGCTGTGTCTGCAGCACCTCCAGGAAGGGCATGGCAAAAACAGGGGTAGTACTGATCACCCAAAGAGGATGAGTGTCCATCATCAAATCTGCTGCCTACCAGTCCAGAGGGGACCACAATCCAGCACACTCCCTGGGCAGACCAAATCCCTCCCTCCAAAACTGCAGTGAGCTTCACAAAGCAGGTCCCATCCTTTCTTCCCCCCGCCTCATTTTTGCTGCGCATGTCCTCAGACAACCCATGTCTCTGCTGTTCCCTTGCCAGGGAGAAAATTACAATGTCACTTTGGCTGTCAGGCTTCTGGCTTGGCATCAGCAAGCAGCCAGACGGGGAGGGAAAGGAGGAAGAGTAGGGGGAGCAGGGAGGGGGAGGGTGAAGGGGGCGAAGAGGAAGGCGAGCAAAGGTTTGTGCGGTAAAGTGGGCGACAGCTGCTGCTGCAAAATACGGATGGCAAGGGGCCAGCACGAAGGATGGATTTCGCTCTCTGGCCTTCCCACCTGGAGGGAAGAAGGAACCATTGGTTGAGTGTCTGGAAGAGAAAATTAAAGTCCAGGTGGCGAGGCTGACGGAAGGCAGCCCGCATTAACCCGGCAAAGGATCCCCAGCATCCCAAGAAAACTAACAATCCTTTGCCACCCTTAAATCTAGTTTGGGGGGTGCTGGGCAGTGAAGTTGGGATCTATATGCAGCCTAAAGCTGGGATTGCAATAGGGTAGGATGGATGGACTTAGTAGGACCATCCTGGGCTCAGGAAACTGACCCCCACCCTGCATGGTACCTCTCCACCTTTCTCTAACCCTCCGGCTTGGACATTTTGTGCACAAGCAGGTCATGCCCCCAGCCAGCACTGCTTAAGAGCACAACCCTCACATGCACACAGAAAACACCAAGGGATGATGCAAGCTGGGATGACGACTCCTCATCCCACTTTGCAGGGGCTGAGGTCTGCCAATGCAGGGGACCTCCCTTGGTAACCCGCTCCTCCATCTCTCTGCGGACACCCTCCCCAAAGGACCTTTCCCACAGTCCCTGCAAGCTTCCCCTCCGCCAGCTGCAGCTCCCCAGCATCAGTGGATAGAGATTACTCGACCCACTGTGTAAATACCATTCACCTGTCCGTGCATCATGAATCCTTCTTGCTCTGAGCAAGGCAGAGCACAGTCCCACTTCTTTCCGGCCTTCTAGGTGATTTATTTAAGCTCCTGTCACACCACTAGGGAAGAGGCTTTGCTAAGGCTTAATGCATGGCAACAGCTGCTCTTTTTTCCACGTCTACTCTTCTCCTTCCACAATTTGCCAAAGTTTCTCTCCAACCCACTCTCTGTCCTCTGGAGGTTTCCAACCTACAGATTTCCCAGGGACCTGTGGTTTTCTAGGAATCTGATCAAGTGCCCAAGAAAAGTAGGTTCAGCTGGGAAGGCCTTATGGGTTTGCCTTTTTATTGTAGCATATGGGGGATTCACAACGAAAAGGGTTGAAAACTGCAGGTGTAGGTGATTCCTTCTTGTCTTCTTTCACATACCTGCTTGTCCACAGACAGGCTGACCTTGTCTTCATCCCTCAGGTATCAGCTTGACCTCTCTCCCTTCTTCTGCCGCCAGGGTACCCCAGGGAGGTAGGAAATACAAGGAAATTCATGTATATTCCCCATGATACTTCCTCCAGAGCTTGGTCCTATCTGAGTTTCATGCCACCATTTTTCAAACATTCTGCAAAACAACAAGAAACTATTTCCTTAGGGTGAGAGCTGCCTTCATCTGCTGTGTCCACTCTTTGCTCCACCCTGACATGAGAAGCCAAAGACAATTAAGGGTAGTTAATGGCTTTCTGGGCAGTGTGACCACATGCTGCCAGGGTTAGTTCCTTTTTCACTCTCCACCCTGGAGGAACTGAGCTCTCACCAATTAACACTCCTTTTCTCACACTTCCCACCAATTTCAGTAAGAGAAGGAACAGATACTGTTGGCGTTGGTTTTCCTGTTCAAACATAGAGAGAGTCTGCTAAACTCTGCCAACTGCAGCCACATCCACAGCTTAGCAAATCGATCTAATTTTCCACAAACGTGACAGAAAGATGTCGGAAAGTGCAACAAGAAGCTGACCATCACTAAGCAAGGAGGCACAGAGGCAAGGAGCAGCTTTAGTTACCCATCGTATCAGTTTCTTCAAAATAAAAAAAAAATAACACTAGGGTGATGTTTATGGGAGTGCTGGTTTTGGCTGGAATAGAGTTAATTTCCTTCATATTAACTAGTGTGCAACTGAGTTTTGGATTTGTTCTGAACACGGTGCTGATAACCCAGGGATGTTTTCGTTCCTGCTGAGCCGGGCTTGCACAGAGCCAAGGCCTTTTCTGCCTCTCACCCCACCCCACCAGCGAGGGGCTGGGGGGGCACAAGGGGTTGGGAGGGGACACGGCCAGGACAGTGACCCCCACTGACCCCAGGGATGTCCCACACCACATGGCTCATGCTCAGCACATAGAGCTGGGGGAGAAGAAGGAAGGGGGGGATGTTCAGAGTGATGGTGTTTGTCTTCCCAAGTCACTGTAACGCGTGATGGAGCCCTGCTTTCCTGGGGATGGCTGAGCACCTGCCTGCCCACGGGAAGGGGTGAATGGATTCCTTGGTCTGCTTTGCTTTCATGCGTGGCTGTTGCTTTGCCTATTAGACTGTGATTATGTCAGCCCAGGAGTTTTCTCACTTCTACCCTTCCGATTCTCTCCCCCATCCCACCGGTGGGGAGTGAGCGAGCGGCTGGGTGGGGTTTGGTTGCTGGCTGGAGTTAAACCACAACAGTGGGATGGCTTTGGCTTTGAGTCCTCCAAGGGTCTCCATTCATCAAGCAACACGTTCCCATTAGGGGAGGAACCCAGCACCAAACACAAAGCTGGTGAGGAACCTAGAAGTGCAGTGGTGATCAGTTGATACAGTCCAGTTGGGATGAGCGCAGATAAATTCTCCCATGGCAGAGGGGCAAATCTAGGGGAGGGATGCACTGCCCTGGAAAAAGTCGCCTTGCAGACTGGAAGGATTTGAATAACAGAAGGGTGGTGAGAAATCCAATTTTTTTGAATGAGGAGCAAATGGGAATCACTACAGAGATGGCCCTGGGGTGCTGGCTTTGGCCATGGGGTGCAGCACCTCTGGGGTTAATGGTACCTGGATGTTTTTTCCCCCCAGTTTAGTCCCTGTCTTCTGTAGATGGGAGATCAGCCCTAAGCAACAAGCACTGCATTTTCTGCTCCCACCACTACCACCTCCTCCTAGGATTTGGGAAGGCTTTCGAACAGCCCATTTTTGTCATTAGCCACCGAGAAAGAAAGGTTAGTTGCTTCTCTCCCTGGGTTGCCGCTGCTTGAAGGCTGCGCACGGAGGCAACGGGCACAAAGCCACCGTTGGCAGCAGCTGCTTTCAAGTGCCACCAAAGTTCAGTGGAAAATAGGGAATGAGACTCACTAATTAGACAGACAGTTAACGTAAAGCCTCTCCACAAGCCTGCTTTGCCAGGGTGCTTTTGTCACTCTCCTCAGGTGAAGATCACCCCTGGTGTAAGAGCTTGCATCAGGGCTGCGCACAATTTCAACCTGAATTTGGAAACGTAATGAGCACACCAGACCCGTGCAGGTGTGGATTTCCCTCTCTTACCTCCAAGTCTACCAACCCCTTTCCACCTCAGCAGGATCTCCTGCCTCTGCCCAACCACTGCACCCCATCCAACAGTGAATTTTGAAACATCTGTCCCATTCGACCCAAGGGACAGCCACATACTGCCACTCACTAATGTTTTTGTGCAAAACCCAGGCATAAAGTTTCCCTTCTCTGGAGTGGGAGTTTTGTGCTTGTAAATCTTAATCCTAGTAATACTTAGTTTTCAGACTTCACCGGGTTTTCAGCACCTCTGTTTACGATTTCCCTGCTCAGCCTCCTGGATAGGAGCCCCATTCATTCCCCATGGGCAACGGGGAGCAATTCCAGCAGGAAGTCCAAAGCTATGACTGGGTCAAACATGCTTATCTACCACTAAAAGGAGGGCTTACAATGGTTTCCCAGCTCCAGATACTTGGTTTGAGAGATGCATTTGGATTCACACCTTGTGAGTTTGGATCCTCTCCTTTTTGAAACGTTTCTTATCAGTAGCAACAAAAGCAAGGAGACCAGGGACATCTGCCCTCTGGTCCCAGTGATCCAGCATGGCCAGACCCCAGCCACCTCCTAACCAATAACCTTGGCTGGTGTGACAGCTCCTGCGGGAAGCAGCATGGATATCTGCCCAACCACCGCCCTGCTGGGGGGGTTGCAGCCTTGCAGTATCCTATATTTTAGGCTACTGGTTTCACACAGTCACTGTTGCACCTGCTTGACAGCCAGGACAACCTGCTCTGCTTCAGGTATCTGGTGCATCGATACCTCGCCTGAGCTGTATGGGCTCCTGGAGTTATTACTGGAGAGCACTCATCATGGTTTAAGTCATGCTTTGATGGGCTAAAATGAAGTAAAGTAACCACAGACATGCCTGCTTCTCCCTGCTTAAGAGTTCATGACCTGCTGGAGACAGCAAAGGCAACATCCCACCCATGGTCTTGGGTGAAGACACCCTGGGAGAAAGCCCTCTCTTTGCGTTACAGCTGATCTCCTCCTCATCTCCAGAGAGACATGGCAACAGGAGAACTCACGCAGCTTTATCCCCACCAGCTTGTGGCACAACCACATCTGTGCCCACCAGACACATCTATATCTCAGTAGGAACCAGTGGCATTTAGGCGCATTAGCAAAATCGCATCCCTTTTCTTTCTGACCAAAGCTGGGGATTTTACAAAAAATTTTCTCCTAATTGGCTTTCAGCATGATGTCCTCCAAAATCCATGGGGTACCCTGGGAAAAGAATCCTGAAACGCTGAGCTCTTGCTGAATTTGGGTATTGAGTACCTTTCCAAGCGGACTCACCCTGCTCAGATCTCTAAAAAGCTGGCTTAGTTAACACCAAACATTAGAAAATCCTTCCCTGCTGAAACAGGGTTTAAATGGCAGCATTTCTGCACTTCTCAGTGACTTCAGGGATGGTGATTGTGGGGCAGGGGGGTGGCGAGAAAAGCTCTATGATTAAGTGATTGAACTGAAGAAAAGCATTCTTTTGGACCTATCCGAAAGGTATACTTTTCAATTTTTCACTGGCAAATCATTTGAACAAAATAAGCCCATTTTGTTTACTTGGGAACTTCTTTCCATTTAAAATAAATACTTCTGTGTTTTAAGTTGAAGTGAAGCAAGTGAAATAACGTTTCAAATGGAGACATCAAACTGTTTGGGGGGAAAAGAGAAGTAAATTGAAGCTTTTCCTTTTGAAAATTGTCTGTTTTGGTTATTTCAACCCAAACAACAGACCAAGATTGATACAAAACCACAGCATGTTCCAGATGACCTGAAAGTGTATCTTTCAGTGTAAAAAGTTCCAGGTGAAAAAGTTTTCCTGGCTCCAGCAACGATAGATTCATAAGCAGAATTAGGATTTAAAGCTTGGNCCCCCCCCAGCAAACCCAGTCAAATCCTCTTTGAACATGACTGGGGTGGAGGAGAAGGGGGGGCAGAGAAATCTGTAGGGGAAATAGAAGAGCAGCCGTAAAAGGCTCTGGCATCCACTTAACTTGAAAATGAGAAAGAAAGCAGTGTAAGACCAGGACAATTAGATCCTGAGCTGCACAGACCTTTCCAAAAATGAAAGACAGCAGGGAGAATTAATGGGTATAAATGCAACCCAGTAATTAATAGATAAATGGCATTAGAGAGTTTTCTAAAGAGGAAGACTCCAACGTGACTTATCTTCCCAAAGGCAGAAGAAAATTTCTCCCTCCTTTCACCTTGCAGATAAGGACAAAGAGACAGGATTTTTCAGTTTTGAAGCTTAAAAGGAATCTGGAAGTTGAAGACAAAAGAGAAAGGAAAAGGCCCCACGTGGTAGGAGGAACAAAACAGGGGGCTGTTGTTATTGACAGAGCTGAAGAAGTTGGAGAAGAGCAACCTGCAACTATTAGCCACCGAGTAATTCCTCTTGCAAGGGTGGGAGTAAAGTGAGGAGCAAAATGGGAGCAGGAGCAATCTAAGTCCTGCTTCAAAGGCAACAGGATTATACCTTGCAGGGAAGGGGGGAACCCAGGGGCTGGGCTGGTCCAGAGCTTTCTGCATAAACCCCTTCACCTTCTCAACTAGGCAATGTGGCAGGTCTGCAGTACAGGGCCGCTTCTGTTTGCTGCAGCTGCAACTTCCCAGCCAGCCCCTCAAGCATGTGCATTTCCCCCCCTGGACAAGGGCAAGCCCAGCTGTGGGCTCTCCATCTCCTCCCCTTGCTGCCTCCATGTCAGCTGTAGGGTCTCATCCATGTTTCACCCCAGCCAAGATGCTCAAGCCAACCCCTCTGCCCCAGCTAAGCTGCGGGGTCCACTATCTCCTGAGACGTCCTACAAGCAGCTCCATCACCACAGGTGCTCAACAGTGCAGCAATGATTTTTTCAAGGCTGAATAAGCCCAGTAATTGAGACACTTCCCTCCTGCCCTGCTAGACACTTATTATTAACAACCACATTGAATCCCTTCATGGGATTAGCTGATAGATGGGAACACATAAATTTCAGTGTCTAAGTGTAGTTGTCTGTGCTCTTGCCACAGCCAGTGGAGACCAAAGGTTCAGCTCAGCTGCCTGAAGTTAGGCACCTTGTGCTATCTGAGATGCCCAAAGGCATGCAAGACACCCGCAGCCTTCTGGAGCAGCACACAGAGGACACATGGATTACACCAGGACACCCACGTAGGATCTAGATGACTGGTCTCAGGAGACCAGCTTCTCAATAGCTAAAGGCTGTCACCATTAGTCTTTTTAATGTGTGCTAAACAGTGAATCCTCTCCGTGCCAACAAGATATGTGCACTGTGACTTACCCAGCTTCCTCCAAAAAAGACAGACCCAATTTGGTTTAAGAAGGAGAAGTAAAATTTGGGCAGAACACCTGAAGAAAAGGAGCCTCCCTTGCTCATGGTCAACCCAAATGCAGGAAAGTGGCACAGCTGTTTACTTGATTCCTCCCAGCCTTGTGGGCAGGAAGGTAAGAGTACGGTGAGGCCAGGCCAGATGCATCAGCAGAGATGGGACAAGAGCCAAATTTCCCTGAACAGCTGCCCATACTATGGTCCAGCTCTGTGGTTTGTGCAAAAGCCTTTGATCCTCACATGGAGGCAGCTCTGCACCAGTTTATAAATCCACCCATTCAGACCAGCCCTGGAGCAAAATCCTTTGCTGCCATGGTGTCATCCCAGCAGAGATCTTGGTCCGGTGATTTCAGAGGAGCAGCCATGTAAGTCCTAAAGACCAGCCATTTCAGAGTGGCCAGCAGAACCATCTCCAGGGTATCACAGACACTGTCTCTATTTCCCATCCCCCTTAAAAGACTTTTGCAGGAGATGACTTGGAGGCAGGCACAAGCATGAGGGGTGCTCTGTGTCTGCAGGGTCCATTCTGCTGGACCTACACAGCTGGACCTACACAGTTGAGGTGTCTGGCTGACCCTGTCCCTAACTAGGACCTACCTCTGCCATTCCTGCAGGCTGTACTCATGCAGGGTTCCCCCTTCAACCAAACATGAGGCTTTTTTGTGCTTGGAAAGCAAGCTAGGGCTGTGAGATGGCAAAATGCATGCGCAGGTCTTGCTCCTACACTGACAATAGGATTTAGCTAGGACATATTTCTGGTCCTGGGAACTAGGAAGACCTTGACTTCCCCAACCCAAGCATCACCTCGGTCCCATGAGCTGGTGATGGTGAAGTAAGGCCTATGACTGGAAATGCATCAAGTATTTATCCGATACGTTGACTCTTCCCAGAGCAGTTCCTCCTTTCCCAGTCCCACTGGGTAGCAGGCAGACAGAACAGCTCAGCAGCTATTCATTCTTGTCATGAAAATAGGTGTAATCTCCAGCCAACGTGCCAAGCCAATTCAGCGAAAACCTGCACAATTGCCCTGAGCTGAATCAATAGCCCCCCAGCTTCATCACTATAACAGGTCATCCGCTTATCAAGGAAGAGCTGAAATCATTCATAGAACACTTGTGGTTTTACTGTCCTTGCGATGGCTTTCCTGAACTCTGTCCAAAGCAGAGACATGTCATTTAGATTCTATTAAAACAAAAGTGCACGTCTGCACACGCAGGAAGAGAAGGAGGGAAGAGAAAAGGAGGAAGTTGGGTGTCCTTGAGGTCATGTAATCTAACAAATCACGGAGAAGCCATTAGCACCACGAAATGACAGGAGGGAAAACAAGGCAGAACATTAAGCGCCCGGCACTACCAAATCCATCAGCTGCCCCCGTTATTCTGATGGTGTGTCGGTGCAGCATATAATCATCAAAATTGGTATTCTGCTGCAAATCACCCGTCTCCTGCTTTCACTCCAGGCTGAGTTTTGCTGGTCATTAGGGATCAAGGAGAAAGTACGGAATCCACCTCACATCAGTTCTTGCACAAACTCTGCTCAGCCCTCCTCCATCAGCAGAGCAAGCAAGCAGGGCCCTGCATGCAATAACTCCTGTTGTGTGCTTGTAAGGAGGGGAAATAACTGGGAAAGAGGCTTAACCAGCCCTGGACTCATGAAGACTTCAAGCATGATGTTGTTTTGAAGGTGGATGGTGGCAAAACCAGCAACGTGCTAGATCTTCAAGGCCTTGGGGCTGGGTCAGTGTTCGGCAGAGTCCTTGTGTCATTTGCAGAACTGTGATGGTAAAAAAGTGAATCACCACCATCAGAGCTGGAACAATCCAACCCTAGCAGGTCGTGTAACCCACACACAGGCACATATAGCTGTCACTTGGGGGACAGGGGATGAAAGGGGCCCTGAGGAGTCTTACAAGGAGGGACTGGCTCTTACTCAGCATGGGACTTGTCCCTCCAGCTTAGATCAGGTTTTATAAGATGCCTTTGCTGAAGCTGGCAAGGATGTTAGAATTGACCAGACACCAAATGCAATCACCACTGGCTTTTTCCTGGAAAGAAGAAGAGGAAAGTCTCTGAGCAGACACTCTAGAGGTCCTTCCCAACTAGCATCTCTGCGATTCTTGGGAATGGATGAAATTTGTGTTCTGCAGACTAAGAGAGGACCTTGTTCCATCCAGAGGGTCACAGAGCTCTGCAGCACCAGGGGATGTCCATCAGAGACAGAATTTGCCCTGGGGTGGTTGCAGCAACCCCACGGTCTTTCCCTGGCTCTCAAGTAGAGACCAGCATTGCAAGCTCTACTTGACCGACATCCAAGGACCTCTGCTCTCTGCAGAGTTAGCAAGGTCCAGGTAGCAGAGATCAGACCAGGTGTGAAGCCACCAAGACCATTTCACAGAAAAAAGGGCCAGCAGGTCTCAAAGCTCTTCTTACACCAAGCTTTTGTCTGAATAGTGTTGAAGATCCAGTACAAGGGCATCCAAAAGGGCAGTCATGCCACTTTTACCTGTGCTCCTCCATCCTCAAGCCCTGCCATAAGACATTCCCAGGGCACTGCAGGACAACTGAATGAGACAGCATCATCTGGATGTTTGGGATGGGCCAGTCTCAGCTCTGCAAGCCCTGGAGAAGATCCTGACCTCCTGCTGAAAATACAGCAGAGCTCAATTTAGCTATACTCAGGGGCCTGTTCTCTAACAAGACAGAGCGGAAAAGGACAGCAGCCATTTCCCACCCCAGAAAACAATGTGTTTTTAGAACTTTAATGGAGTAAGTTCTCCAGCCAATTGTCTGGTGGTTTTTTTTGAAGTATTGTGCTTGTCACTCAGTGCCAAGGATTTCAAAGTGTGTCACCGTTGATTTTCTTTCGTCATTAACTGCCAGGTTTGGGGGGTGGTTCAGAGCTGAGCTGGAGGAAGATCGGAGGCAAAGCTGACTTGATGAAGACTGTGTTTTGAAACATTTCTGCATCTTGTTTAAATTGATCTCCTTCTGCGTCTGCTCTAAAAGGGGAAGAAAAAAAAAGAAGAGTTCCATCCAAGGGAACATCAAAGGGAACTGAGCTATTTTCACTGCTGGTATAAAAATGAAAAACATGCAAAAACCAAACTGTACCACTGATGCTAACAAAGTGCCTGAGAACAGAGGCCTGCAGAGACAAGGCACAGGAATGGGTGATAATATCTTGACTCAGTCCTGAGTTGCTTGCAATACAAAAGCTTCATATGTGTAAAACCCTCCTGGGAAAGACACCACTGAGGAGACTGTGTAGTGAAAAAAATCGTGACAGGAATGCTTTGAAACTCAAGGAATGACTAAACTTTGTCTTGCCGTCATAGCTTTTCTTTCTGGAAAGGGCACACAGGGGGAGGAAACCCAACAAAATGAAGCAGAAGAAAAAATAGTTGGAAAAGCCAATTGTTCTTTTTTTTGCCCAGGAGAAAATTAGGCTGTTTATCCAAAATGTGGCTTATTTTGGATTCGCTAAGCAAAGCCAGCAGAACGGCTTGACTGGTTGGACTCTGGCCTTTGGTCACCTCAAGTCCAATGGAGACCAGGTACCTCCTGTCACATGTTCCCTGGATGACACCTGTACTTCTTCTGTCCTATGTGTTTGACCTGATGTATATATTCAGCTCAAGTCCTGCCCAACACATATATCTATGGCTGGAGACCTTTGCACAAGAGGAGCGGTCTTGGTGGGGCCACCATGTGAGAGCAGGTCTCAGGCTCTGGGGACGCTACCATGGTAGGTCCTGTCCTGCAGCTGTAAGCTCTGCCTTGCCCTTCCCCTTGTGCTTTCTGCCCTTCTTCATGTTAGCAGAATCTTGCTGTGAACCCAAAAGGTTAAATTCACACCTCGCTAGAAAATTAGTCCAAAAGCTGTATTGAGTTGATCCAGCTGGGAATGGTAAGGTGACTATTCATAAATGAAAGGGGCCTTGCAAGGGTGCTAACATTTTCTTGTTCTTTATATACACCACTGACCACAGGAAAAACTGGTTTCTCATAGTGGGAGTGGACGTTGTCACCACAGACTCCTCATCTAGACATTTAGAGGTACCTCTTAGATCAGTCCTTTTGCACTAATGTTGTCTAAGATGACTTAAGGGTCTCTTCTTTTCTCTACCAACCATAGCCAGAAGCAAGGAGGGTCTAAAATGGACCATCTTTGGTTGAGGAGAGCCACAGAGATGAAATATATTCCTTATTAGCCTAGTTCCAAAAGTTGCATCCGTACTCGTGAACTGAACAGTGGGCTGAACTCAAGCTGTTGAATTGTTAGTCCTTCCTGACCCACGTTTGGTCTTAGCACAAAGCACTACATGATTCTTGCATGGGTCAGCCACTTATGTGGGCCATGAATCATCCCAGCAGACAGTTTGCTGATGGCCACTTTGTTTTGAAGGTAGGAGACTTTAATAACACAGACGAAGATGGCTCTGTGCCATTGGCCTCAGGACCCCTAAAATGTTCCCAAGCACATTTTAATCTACGAGCACAGACATGACCAAAGCTTCTTGCTCTGCAAGCCTAGGGATCACAAAGTGCATGAAGTCCCTCAGTCACGGGAGGCTACTTTGGACTGAAAGAGCTTCTTTATTTATTTTTGTGCAAACCCAGTGAGGATAAAATGATCTCTTTACGACAAAACTTTCATCTTATACTTATTCCTTTAAAGCACCTTTGGGTACCAAAGAAGTGGCAGTAATAGCAATAAACAGCCCTCTGTCCCTGGGTGAGTGTCCCACCAGCTTTCCCTGTCCAAGCAGGAAGGGCTGGTGAGCAACATCTGACCTTCAGCACTTTGCTGCAGGCAGACATAGTGGAGGTATGGGCTGGGGAGGATGATGGCAAACTCAGCCATTCTCCTGGGCACTGTCAGCCCCATTCAATCCCTGCCTAGTCGCGATTGTCCGCTGCAAACATCTCATAGCGTATCATCAGTGGCCACTGTGTAAAGGAGGACAGGAAAGAGCTTTGAGATGTGTTTCTCAAGGCAGTAACTTGGTTTGTCTTTGCTAATTAGGCCAGAACAGCTCCTCCTTCATTTATATATCTCATCTGCTGACAAAAGCTGGACACCTGGGTCGCATGCACTGCATTTGAAGCCACACTGTGGTGTTTCCACCCCCATTTCTATGTTCTCCAACTTCCTAATTTTACTTCTTTGGAATGGTTTGGTTTGATTGTCTCAGCTGAGCATCTGGGACCAAACCAGACACATGGCATGTGCTCTCTGATATCTAGGTACAGCCCTGCCTCCACTCAACGATGTTCTTCACAGTGCATGGCAGAAGCAGTGTCTTTGCATCAAGATGCCGCATCATCATGAAGTCACGGGCTTCTCCTCAGCGCCAAATGTTGTCCAAACTTGCACTGATTTCTTCATTTATTTCTCTGAGCAAGGATTTAAAACAGAAAGGAAACTTCGAGAGGGAGATCTGCATCCTGCTTTGACGCTGCTGACACAGAAGTGCTCCATCTCCAAGCTCACTTTGTACTTCACAGCGCTGGGACTTGAAAGACACTCACTTCTTTAAGAAATACTTGGAAATTAGAGAGATAAGACATCAGCTTTAGGCAACACTTCAGTGACAGCACTCAACAGGACCTCAGTCTTTAGCATGCGTGTGCATAATGTTATAAATTTATTTCTCTCCTTCTCTCCGTATATATAGAAATGTTGACACAGTGAATTAAAATCAAGCTGTGCTTTATACTTCCATATTTTATGGGACCATTCTTGGCTCCAAGGAGAGAGCTATCAGCCCCTGAACGACAAGAACGGGTGGAGAGAGCAATTGTCTTCTGCCAAAGACAAATAAAGTAAAAGGAAAGAAAAGGCACTGGAAGATGATGAATGGTTCAAGTTCCTCGGCTGCAGGAGCCTCTTCATTAACCGCTTCACTGCCTTTTTTTTTTTTCCTTTTTTCTTTGGATTTTTTTTTTAATTTGGCTCTGTGCGTGCATCTGTCTGCCTGCAGCTCTGTATGCCCATGAGTGTGCTGCCTGCCTGAGGCTGTGTGGTCCCAGTTCACGTGTCCATCCCCCTCATCTCTCCCACCCCAGGATGCAGCATTAAATGAGGAAAATAGAAAGAAGATGGGTTTACATTTTACACTAGCAATGTCACCTCATGCTGCATCCCTGGGGACAGAGCCTGCCTGCTGCCAGGAGACCCACAGCAAACTTGGTGCAAACTTGGTGCACCTCAAAATTCAGGCTCCAGGGAGCCAAGGAAGACAATTCTTGTCCCAAGGTGACTTCCCCAGTATGCTCCAGAAAAGCCTGCCAATTTCTGAAGCTCCCTGGAAGCCACTCAATCGCTGGGGACTCTCCCCTGTCCCCTCCATTGCTTGGCCCTTCCTCCAAGTGCCACTTCATCCCTTGGAAACCCCTGCCAAGCCCAAGCAAACCAGAAGCCCATGGAGCTGCCATGGGTCAGGATCTGACCTCTCGCAGCGGCTCTTGCACCCCAGGGTGACTGGGCAGGACGGGGCACAGGTGGGACAGATAAAGGACTGATGGCTCCATTTCACAAACTGGGGGCAGGGAACTGAGGCATGGAGACAGAGGCAACGACTTGCCCAAGGGCAAGTAGGTCTTGCCGGCTTCCTCACAAGTGTGGTGGACAACAGTGACCCCCTGAAATGGCCAAGGAGGTGCAGTCTTGTGTCCCTTTGCAAGCCAAGCTTGCTTCTGCTCCATAGGGAAAAGCAGCCGGTCCCAATGAGCCCATTAACGTGCTGGCGTAGCTATTCTGGGGCCGGACATCCAGAGAGCCATGTTGTCCTCCTCCCAGTGAGCTACATCAGTCCTGCCTCAAATGCAGGACCTAACCCAGGCCTAGTGCCCTGGCCAGGTCTACCTGTGACCAATAGCTCAGTCTTAGGGTGGAGCTGCCGGCATGGAGATGAAGATGGTTATAAGCCACCCCTCCACTGCCACTCGAGCTGTTTCCCTACAGTGTCACATCTTCTTGGCCACCTCCAGGATGAGACTGGGCCCAAATGAGCCCTATCAGCTCAGCAGGACCTTTCTCCTGGATTGAGGCTGTGACTGTCATATCATCTGGATGTTTAATTCAAAGGAGGCCACCGTGTTAAAAGGAAGCCTAGGAAATGTTAAAACACCTCCACCCACACTCCTACACCCCTTAATCATCCCTGGTAAGAATGAAAGCATCCAGAAAGCCCAGAGGCCCCTACTAATTTCATAGTAGGCTGGATCACAAGCTCTCAGTCTTACTGTTTTTGCAGAGTGCCTGGTGTGCAGGGACCTCAGAAGTCTTGGCAAAAATGCTGATGGCAATGAGACACAGCAAGAGAAGAGCAGCTGCGCAGAGAAAGAGGCGCTGCTGGAGATGAATCACCCAAGTTACCCCAGCTTAACTTCTCCCTGTTTCATTTGCACAGGACCTGGAGCATCTCAGTGCAGGAGGAAGACAGAGACCAGTAAATCAGACCAAAGCTGGAGAAAACATGTGTACCATGGGGAGGAAGGCACAGGAAGATGCTCCCTCCAGTGGTGTGGGCTCTCCGGCGCTGGAGGATTGAATAACATAAGGGCAGTTATACCAGGACAGAGCAAAGAGCTGACACCAGTCTCCACCAGGGATCAGGGTAAAATCTGAAAGGAGCTGGGCTTTGTTCCACCTGTCTTCTGAAACGTCTGGATCTTTTAGCTGTTGGAAATTGGATATCAGACTAGATGGACCAATGCGATGGGCCCATCCTGTCTTCCAAGTTATTACTGGGAATTAAGAAAATGTTTGCTCCCTCCAGCGTGTACAATCTAAAGCCATTGAATTTGATATAGGTGCTTTCTCCTGAGCTAGCCAGGAGGTTTTGTCTTCCTCATTTCAATTTCACAATCTTTGCCATGTGGTAAGTAGAAGTACCACTGGATTAATGAGAAATGTGTATGCAAAGGGACTGCTCAAACCACCAGTGAAGCATTAGCCTGAGCCTCTCAGCCTCAGACCTTGCTCAAGACCTCACTGGAGGTGGCAAGTCTCAGCACACATCTCCGTAATCACGGTCCGAGGTTCTCGCTTACCTGACCAGAGAGGAAACAGTGAGGCCCAACCTCCCAGCAGATGCAGCATTTTGTGAACACTTTTGTTGCAAGAGACATCCAGGCCAATGCCAAAAAAGGCAGATGGGCTAAAGCAGGCTACAGCACTCACCCTGGCTCTGGTCTCCACCTCGAAGTGCATGCAGGGACAAACGTGGTATATGAGTTGGCCTGTACAGCAGCAAAGCTGGGACAAGCACCCTGAAATACCAAGGTGATGAAGGTAAAAGTGGTCTGATCCACCATCCCACACCCACCCCTCCAAGCCTTAGGGAGACTGAAGGACATTTAAGTAGCAGATGGCACCATGATGCACGTCTCAGTGACCCCAGGTTTCAGTGAAATGAGTGATCCAGGACCGCCACCACAGGAGCTTTCCCCTTTCCCCTTCACCAAGCACATGCTGTCTGAGCAAGGCTCCGTTAGCCAAGAAGGTGCCTTTGATGCTGGAGACACAATAAGGTGAAGGACTGTGGTTTTGCAGCTCTCCTACTGTCGTTCTCCAAAGGTACCCAGACTGGTAGCACACCCCTTTATAAAGGGAAAAGCTCTACTTGGACGGACTGCAAGCTCAACGAGTCATCAGAGGCACTCGGCAGCTTTCATGCCCAGCTCACACTTTTAATGGATTTGCAGATGATGGGGCAGGGAAGAAAGCACAAGGAAGGAGAAAGGCTCCACTTGAGGGTCTGGTCCCTGGAAATCCCAGCAACAATTCAGAGATAAGGCTGAGCAGAGGATTTCATGGTCATCTGCTGCCATCTAGTGTCATCTGGACACCCAAAAGCCCTCCCTGGTTTCATGAATTTCTCGAACCAGGTCTCAAGGCCTGCCTGACCCATGGACTACAGGCAATGCCTTACATCTGCGGATGCATCAGGATGGACATCATCCACCTGCACTCCCTGTGACCATCTCAGGTTAGACAAAGCCAGCAAACAGGCCATCGTACATCACCCCTAAATTACGATCTTCTCATACCTCTGCTCCAAGCAGGGAGCCAGCTTGCAGCTCAAGGGCAGAGGAGCTGGGTTGGTCTGGGCATGTGGACTGGGAGGGCTGTTCGCAGCACTGCTGCTCTGCCTGGGGAAAGGGAGGTGATGGGTAGGTAATTCTGCACCAAGGCACAGCCAATCTGCCTCAAGAAACATCTGTTGGTGCATGCAAAGACATCTCCTAGGCAGAGAAAGGGTCTTTGAGAAGGGTGAAAAATATCTTTGAGTATTTATTGTGCTGCTGAGCAGAGCCCTAGACCAGTACATCTTTGCAGGATCCCTGAGATCAGAAATGGGGCTTTCTATCAACTCCTTTCTAGCATGAATAGCTCAAATTTAGACCCCAAATGTGCATGTCCTAGCTCTGCACTGTTGGTGAAGTATGGGTAGCTGTGGAGGGTGAACTCCCCATCTCTCCCCACTGGCAACAGGAGGAGACAAAAGGGGGTGTGATGGCCAGGTAGGTGATATTAATGGGCTGGAATCCATGCCCAGGGACATTGCAACAGCTTGATGTGATCATTCAATTGCTGGTCTCACAGTAAGGTGGTTTTTTTGACTGCAGCACTGTCATCCCTCATTTTATCGTTAAGCTAAATAGTCCGACCCATTGAGAAAAGTTTTTTCCAACCATTTTATTATTGCAGCAACTTCTCCAAACCCTCTCCAACTGTTTAACCCTCTGCTAACACCTAGACTGGACAGTAGAAGGGAGGGCATTCACAGGCAGGGAGCAGGGTTTACCCTCTCCAGAAGCTCCGTAGGCTCTTCCTCAAGTCTGACCATGTCAGAAGTCCTTGGGAGATCACTAAAATGAATGGGACTTTGGGAAGGTTTAGGGACCAGTTCATTTATCCTGTCCTTTGGAGGTCATCTGAGGATGATCTCAAGAGGTCGCTTTCAACCTAAATGACTCTGTGATTTTGTGACTTGTTATCAGAGTAAGAGGAGATGCCGGATCCTAGATCCCACCTGGATATCCACCAACCAAGTATAGAGGTACCAGAGATGCTTCAGGGAAGACCTTGTGCGTGACCAAAGACTTAGAAACAAAGCCCAATCATAAGAGAGTAAGGATGGCTTAGGTTTAGGTGGCCTTAACCACAACCCGCAATTAGCAGCCCATTTTGTAACATTGGGGATAATGAAACACCAGACCGGTTTCTTGAGGGTTGTCCCTGAGCCTACATCATGAACAACCTTTACATTGCTTGGACACATCTCCAAAAGATTTGTCCTAGGTCAGGTGGGATCTACCCCAGTGTAGCTGACATGTCACACACACTTGGACCAAAGGATCCCAGGTTTAAGGGCTAACTGAAGGGCTCCAGGGATCTGTTTGGACTAGTGTGGTAGGAGATCCGGAGAGCTTGGTGTCTAAAGGCTCAGGGAACTTCTGAGCAAGAAAAGAGCCAGAGGAGCCAGGGGACTGTAAAAAGCCTTTGTTCTCATTTCAGACCCTGACAGAGCTGCGTGTCAAGTCACAGGAAAGTGGCACGGTATAATACTGTGCAGGTCAACAGCACCTTTCATCTGAGGATTGTAAAGCCCTTTCAAGACATAAGTTTGCTAAACCTTTTCAACACATCAGTTTGTTAAACCTCACAACACCCCTGTGAGGTAGGTATTACCCCCCATTTTACAGATGGAGGGAACTGAGGCACAGAGAAATGCAATGGCTTGGCCAAGGCCTTTGGGCAAGCCAATGACACAGGCAGGAGGTTTTCCTGCTCTTGTTCCCGGCTTGTGGTTCCTTTCCCTTTTGGACAGCAGAGTGTTGGCAGCTCACAGAGCCGCTGCTGGGCTTGCCCCATGAGCAGGGAATATGAAATGTTTATGGAGGGCTCCTGAGCCCCTTGAAAGCACCCTGGTAACCAGCTGCCACCAGCACTTCAGACATTAAACCGTTTCCCAGACAGGTTCTCCTTCCAGGTATCACCCCAGGATTGTCACTGTTTTTTCTTGCACAGTCAGGCAGGAGGCCAGGAGGACTCTGAGACCTTGGATCCTTCATGGAAATATCCCAGCACTGTATGGCACAGTCCCAACTGGAAACCACTTTTCTTTCGGCAAATGTCTCCCCCGAGACAATGCCCAGCATTGACCTCTGGTGGCAATGGGCGATGGGGAAGGGGGGGTCTCACCAGCCTGGAGGAGAAGGAGGAGGTAGCTAGAATGATATTACACGGCTTTTGCTGCCACTGTCGTCAGCATCTTTCGTCAGTGTTGGGTGTTCACTTGACCCCAAGTCACCCCATCCCATCCCATGTGCAATGTCAAGAAGAAACTAAAGCTGGAGGGTAAATTGGCCAGGAAGCAATGCCAGGAGCTGTGGTGGAGTCTCCATCATGGTAAGCCCACTGCCAACCCACCCCAACCCTTAGTTACATCATGGTACCAATTTCCCCTGTCCTCCCACCACCACTACAGTTTTTGTGCTGAATATATATTCTGTCTTATAAAAATAGTCCTCTGGTATCAAAAGACAAATAAAACAAGAGAGGAATAAAAAACCCCTGTCGCCAGCAGCAGTGCAAATCAGGAGAGCCAGCTCAGGAAGGATGGGCTTAAGGTGTCCTTGGTTTGTCACTTCTTCAAGGAGAAGGAGGTTGATTGGACTTTGATGGCTGGGACTGGCCTAGAGCAAGAAGAAAGAGAAAGGAGACAACTCATTTGAGTGCAGAGACCAAGTGTTCATCACCTCCACCACAACCGTCCTTCCACAGCTCAGGGAAGACAGACCAGCTGCTGTCCCTGAGACCAGAGGGGACCTGGGACAGTCACAGTCACCCATGTCCTCTCTCAAAGATATAACCCCAAATTGTATTGCTTTGAGGTGTTTTCCTTTGGCATACCCTCAAAACCCCAATAGGACGCAGAGTTCACCAAAGCATGTGGTGACACCGGGCAGTAACCGGCAGTGAGAACTAGGAGCCCACCAACTATGGGAGTCATGTCCCCCAAGGGATTAGTGCTCTTGGCTTCCCAAGAACAGCCAAGGTGGTTCATGCACTACCAAGAGACATCACCAAATCAACCAACCCAATATGGAACCTATAGTCCGTCCTGGAAATTCATGAAATCTCTCACCTCATCTATCCAGGAAAGGCAACAGTTCCTAGCACGTTGGTGGTGTCAGGTAATGAATACGGACCAGGACATGGGCACGTCCTGCTCCCTGGCACAAGTCTGGCCCTGCCAGTCTGCACTTTCTGAGATGGGCACAGTTTCAAGAGAGGATGGCCAGGGACTGCTCTCAGTGGGCAGCAAGGACAAAACTACACCATTTGGGGAAGGGAGCTGAGTCTGGCTGCTGGGATATGCCCAGTCTTTCTCTTTTGAGACCACAGAACAGGCATGTTTTATCACTGAGAAATTCAGGGGCATGTTCAGCCTCTTTGTGGTGGCACCTTCAAAGGCATAAGAACCTAAAGTAGTGTAAGAGGGTCAAGGCAGCAATTAGCAAAGCAGACTGTCTGGGGATAAGGGCCAACTTCAGTCCAGCATGGTGCCTTCTCTCCATGGCTGGATACCGCCCACAAGCTCGGCTAGCAGGAGCAGATGCAAGCACGATCCCTCGAGGCTCCACTGACCCATATCCAGAGGATTTAGCAGTATAGCAAGAGTTGAAAGTAGTAGTGATATTGTAAAGGACTTGGACTTAATCTCCCAGCTCTGAACTGGAAAACCCACATCCTCCATTCCCTTGGACACAGGCGCTCAAGCCCTGCTGTTGCTGGGCTACCCAGAGAGGCTGTGTCCTGCTCATCAAGGAGCCTCTGGGAAGGTGGACATTGAATTCCCAGTCTCCTGATTCCCAGCCCAGTGCTTAACCAAAGACCATCTCCCCACAAGCAGTCCCCATGGTCCTGCATGTTGTCTGTGACTCACCTTTGAGGTGGCATCGGCCTGCAGGGAGGAAAGATGAAAGAGATCATCAATGTCCATCCCTTCACTCCACTGTCACCCAGCAGAACACCAGCCCCCTCCATGCTCTGGGATGGGAGGCCACATGCACCCACAAAGCATTGGCATCCCCCTTAACCCATCAGGACCCTACAAGACCCAACCTTGGCCACTGTTGGTCAACCTTGGCCAAACCCTGGGGGGTCCTGCCAGGTGTAGGCATGGCTGCAGACGCTGGGCACCTGCAGGTACCTTGCTCAGGTGGGCAGGCTTTTCTCCTGCACCATGCAGGAAGGAGCAAGGGCACCGGACTGTTTATGCATGTAGCATCCCCCTCTGAACAAACACTTTGGTTGCAGTTGCTCCCCAAGTAGCAGAATTTAGGAGGTCTTCTGATTTCTTTCCTACCTTTTGCTGCTGTCCCCAGATGCCCTGTACCAAAGATCCACAATGCCCTATAGGCCAGTTACCCCAAAGTCGGTGGGCTTTGAACTCCTCTGTAGTCCAGCAGCGTGCACAGACCCGCGCACCCCAGAGCACAGAGCATTTCTCCTGCTCCTCAGCAGCATGACCTGTACACGCCGGCTATATCAGGGAGCAGCAGGAGAAACCCAGGTCACAGTGAAGACACCACGAGGGGCAGACCACAGCACATCACAATGACATTTGGATTGTCACACCCAGACGTGACCCACAAGATCCCCTACTGTGTCCACCTGCAGGACCCCAGCAGAGGTGAGAGATAGCTCAACTCCTCTCTCAACTTACTTTAATGGCCTCGTGGGGTGGCTCATGGCACTTGTACCCGACACCTTGAAGTTGGTAGGAGGGACCATGACCAGCAGGGTCTGTCCATGTGCAGGAGGCAGCTCTTTGGCCAGAAGAGGACTGCCAGGTAGCGGCCGACGGGGCGGCTGGTGCTTTGGGACGACCTGGGATCACAAAGTGTATGGGGAGAGACAACATCTTTAGAGGAGCATCCAATGACTTCCTACAAACCTCTCTCCCCTGCTGCAGAGCTGAGATTCTTCAAAGCATGTAACAACAACACCCAAACTATCTTAAAATATTCTCATTATCTAATGAGCTTTCTTCATCATTGCAACAGATTCATCTCTTAGGGTGGTGTGACAACTCCTTAAGAGTGCCCACCCCAAAAGAGCCACAGGCAGCCAAAAATGGGGAATTTCTATGAGAAAGCACAGCCAAGCAGCAAAGCTCACCAGCGGGGTCCTCACGGGGCTGCAGGGAAGAGGTTTCTTCGGAGGCGGCAGCTTAGCCTGGGAGACGACTGTTTTGGTGGGCACCATGGGTGATTTGCTGACTGGCGGAGGTGGCCTGGCAGGCTTGGAGTCTCTCGGGCGTGGAGGGATGGAGTGGGGAGTCAGGCGAAGAGGGTGGACAATGTTGACAGGCTGAGAGCCGGGCTGGTGAGCACTGGGTTTGGCGGGGAATGCAGCCCGTGTTGCCTGCAGGGATGAGAAGAGAAGTATGGAGAAAATCCTTAGGTGCATTTTCCTGGCTGCTCAAAAGCAGATGTCTCCTCAAGGTCTGGGTGCTAGGGATTTGCAGGAGGAGCACTGGGTATTTATTCCACTTTCTGGGACCACCACTTTTACCATCCCGCCCAAAAGCTGAACGTGTTTGCTCCTCACTAACGATATGCGAGCGCACAGGGATGGAAAATGTGTTGGTCTCAGGAGATCTGGAGCAAGGCGAGCTTGTGGTGAATGGTATGGTGAATCCATACCAGATTTCCACCAGATGGGAAACATCATTCTGCGTCACACTCAGCCACTGTAGCCGTGCTCAAAAAACAAAAATTCTTCCTAAATTCAGCCCTAGACTTACCCATCCCAAGGTCACCAGAGGTGATACAACAAGCGGCAGAAGCATCTGCCTCCCCAGAGACCCAGCACAAAGTCATCAGCGGGATTGCACAGCCCCTGCTAAGCTTTGCCACGGTGATGGGCAATTTCTTGACGGAGGCTCCTGACAATCACCGGGGTCTTTTTGAGCAGGGAGAGCTCAACAGACTCACTTTTAAGAGGGATGTGTACTACTGACCAAGGGCTGACAGTGTAGACAAAGCAAAACCAGCACGGAGTACCAGTTACTTGCTCAGTTGCTAAAGGGAGATGTGATTACCCACAAGTATCAAGTCACAGGGAGGGAAAGCAAACCTGGAAGGCAAGTTCTTACTTTATTAGCGTGGCTGGAGGTGGAAATGTTCCGCAAGGTGAAAGCAGCTTTGGGATGGCCACCGGTTGACTTCCGACTGATGGTTTTATTCCTGCTCAGGATCACAGACATAAATCACAGATGGCAAAATAAAGCAACCATTTTTGCAACAGCTGCCACTCGAAATGCTGCACATCAGCGAGATCCTGTCTCCATTAACAGATCGTTAACAGACAGCCTGGCAGTGTTAGGTGAGCAGGGGTGACAAGTCTATCTTGAGATAATGAGGGTAATGAAGGAGCTTGTTCGATTCTATGTTTTCTTCTCAAGTGATTGCAGAGGCTCTGAGGTATGTGTGTGTGTATACCTGTACTGAGAGGGGAAATAATGAGAATATCTAAATTCAGTGGTGCTTTAGAACTCTTCCTGTTCTTGCAGCCTGCTAGGAGCAGATGGCAAGAAAACTCCTCTGTACCAGGCCACCTTCATCATCACTCTCTGGGGTTGTCCTCTCCAGAGGACCATTCCTGTCCTCTGCTCAGGGGAGAGCTAAGAGCCTCATATTGTCCCAGGAGAGAGCTCTTCATCTCTCAGCCAGGTCTCACACCAGTTTGAAACAAGCCCTGTGCACTGCCAGCTCCCCCAAAACCATTCCTACCAGACTGGAAACTGCCAGTGGCAAGAAAACATTTCAGGGTCTCTCTAGGTCCTCAAAAGAGACAGGATTTAGGACGCATCACCCACCTATAGGTCTCCTGGCTCCTCCTCCTCATCTCCTTTATCCATTTATTCAGGAGTGAGTTCTCGCGCCGGTACCAAAAGTAGATGATCACCATCAGGGCAGGAAGGAAGAGCAGGAAGATGAGCAGAAGGGTTATTAAGATGGCTTCGTGATCTGGTAGGAAAAGCACAAAGATGAGTGCAGGGCAGGAGAACCAGAAGCCTCCGGCTCCACTCGATGCAAACATCAGTCCCATCTGCCCATTCCTGGCCACCCAGGCTAGAGACACCATTGGTGATCACACCTCCAAACAGGGAGCAGTACCATCCGGTGGTCTCTGATAAAAATGGGTGGCCACCAAGCAACCAGAGCTGGGCACAGGCTGCCTGAACGGACCCAACCCAGCACATTTGGGAGCAGCGCTGTCAGCAGCTTTATCACCCCATTTCCCCCTCTTGTGGCATTGCTCCAGCCCCACCAGCATCACAAGGCGCTGGACGAGAAGTGACTCACTGTCTTGCTGCACAGGACCACTGTCCACGCTGCCACCCAAGCCCGGCTTCTCGCAGTAGGGGGGAGCCCAGCCAGCATCACAGTGGCAGTTCTTGTTGCTGTTGCAGACCTGCAGGATGAGAAGGAGGACTGAAGACCACGAGGGATGTGTGGAAACGATGGTCTGTACGGTGGGGATGAGAGCAGGTGGCCAAAGGCAGGAGTCAAGGCTGAAGGAGCTTAACCCCTGCCAATATTCACCCCTTGAACATCATTTGGATCATGTCTGTGTTGCCCTCAAATGCATGATTGCAATGTAGAGATATTTTCTTGCTGACACTTTCATTTCCCTGCTTTTTGCAGAAACCTTGAAGACAGGTATCTTATACCCTCAGCTTTCACACCGCTTGACTAGACAAGCCTGATGCCCTTAATACTTTGCGTTAGGCCAGAAGTTTGTTAAACATCTTCCCCTTGGGATCGTCCCGTTAAACCATAGCATTATTGTTGCCTTATCTGACAAAGCCCTGTGTTCTGCAGTGGTCAAATCTTTGTAGCCTTTAAGCTTTGGACAATAGTCGCTCTTTCTCTTCGCTGAACCATTTACCCTGCCTTTTTGCAGTCCCAGTTGTGTTTCTAACTCTTGCTTTGCTCTCAGAGGGAACAGGCACCTGCTCTGAGCTCTAAACACTCTCCAGTTCAAATTGGACCCTGATCTAAATTTTGCAGATGGTCCTTACATCACGAATGATCTTATTCCTCTAACTTGGACCAAAGTAAGCAAAGATCTCAGCTCAGTCTCACCCATAGCTGACGCATGTGAGAGTTATGAAAAGCAGATGCCCACTGCATTGCAAGGCTCGTCCCTGTGGGAGACACTTGGTTTTGCTTAAGAACCTGTGCTCATCTCAGGAGCCTGCTGTAGGTCTCAAGCAATAACTCACCCCATGGCCGTTGCACCGGGAAACGCACTTTTCCAGCTCAAAAAGGGAGGCATTCTGGCACCGGCGATCTTTGCAAACCTGAGAGAGAGCCAAGAAGCTGAGGTTAGAGAAAGACCCAAGAGAGGGGGGACAGCGATCTTCTGGCTTCACAGATGGGAGTCCTCTGGAAGAATGTTGTCCGTTGGAAAATGCAGGTTGGTTAAATCATATTGTTCCAGGTCAATGCGTTTCACTCCAGTTTTCAGCACAGCCCAGGAAACCTCTGCCATTCCCCCATCCAGAACGGCTCAGCGGAGACCAGCCACCACCACTCCCACCCCGCTCCCCTGACAACACACCTGGCAACTCCTGGAGAATGCATTTCCCTTCTGGTCCTAAAACACGGGCACCAGCCAAAAAAAAAATGACACTGGATTTCAAAACCACACATCCTTTCTCATGAAAATGTCAACATTTTGGCCTTCCATCCCAAACTGGGATGAAAATTTCACAACTAAAATGCTCCACAGCCAACTCTGTCTGGCGTGCATCCCTGCTACCGTGTTGTCTACCAGGCTTCTGCCCTTTCTCAGCTGAATTGACCCTCTGTAAAGTACCTGGAGATGCAGGGGCTGTAAAAGAGACTGATGCTCAGTTAGCAGCATCTGTTTGGATCTGTCGTCTTGATTCCTAACACAGCTTTCCCTGAGAAACAGTTTATCCATAGGAGGAAGCCTCATCCATCAAGTCCTGGGGCATGCAATTCTTGTTGGGGTTGCTCCACTATGCATTAAATCAGTAAAGAAGCATGGAGGCCAGAAGAAGAATTGGGTGGCCTACACACAGCATCTGGTGATGTCTAGAAATGCCCCGGTTGAGGTGTCGTAAAGGCAATGTCTGCAAGCGTGGGGGGAACCACCTCCTGTGGCCCAGCTGTAACGCAGAGAAGAGCCAATGTCTACACTGGAGCTCGGACAAGAGCCAAGGAGCTGATCTCCTGGAGGAGACCAGAGCCCTAGGAAGAGGTACTCACCATCCCATCTCCGCATTTCGTCCCCGTCATCACCAGCCCAGGGTCGGAGAGGTCTTCCTCATCGTCTTTCGTGGTGTACATGTAGGTGCCTCGGCACTTCACCTCCCGCCCATTGAAGCGGATGGTGGTGTCAATGGAGACAGTATTGGTCCCCTGGGGCTTCTTAGCTGAGCTCTGGCACTGGATCTTGCCACACATGGCATCCCTAGGAGCAGGTCACAGCCAAGGTGAGGGCAGGAGATGTGGGTATCTGCTGCTTCACCCTCCCTGCCCCATCACCCCCTGCCCTGCTGCCTGCTGGCTCACCTCCCTCTGAATTTATGGCCATGGGAGGTTGCGATGGGAGAGGCTCAGCAGGTTCGGAAAGAACTGAGATAAATCATGGACAGCACAGAGAATGCTAGAGGGAACAGGCAGGGGGGTCCCTCTATCATCCCTGCTCTAACTTGGAATACTGAAGAGCACGTGCTCCCTAAATAGCATCTCCTGTTGATCCTGTCTTTGATTTTCCCTTTAGGCTGGGCTGGGAGGTGATGCATGGTGGGACAACCTCCCAGCAGTGATGGGGACTGAACCCAGCAAGGACCCGGTGGCTTCCTCAGGTCCAAAGCAGAGCTGGCCCAAGGGGTGAAGCCGGGAGGTCAGGGTAGGACCCCACCAGCCCCTTCGCAGGGGTGGGCAGCAGAGGGCTGCAGGTGCAGGAGGAGAAGATGGGGGCACCCATGGGTGCCAGTGCTGCACCCACCTCTTGTCGCATTTCACGTAGCGCCCTTGGCTGTCTTTGCCACAGTTGCCGTAGGTGTTGCCGGCCATGTTCACGTCCTGGAAACAGGCATCTGGGGCCGGCCAGGCACCTGCAGGGAAGGAGGAAAGGTCCCGTGTGGGGTGGGCAAAGCAGCCAGCAAGGAGAAATACCAAAACCAGGACGTGGATGCTCATGGAGAAAACACCATCAAAAAGTCTCCCAGAGAGCTGCTGCTGTGGGTGCTGGGCCGAGAACAGCACAAGGATGAAATCCCTTTTTCTTTGGGGTCTAGCAGAGAATTTTGGCCCGGGGGGAGGATTCCCCCCTCTGCCTGCTGCAGCTCTCCTGGGGGCACCCACAGGTGCTGGCCCTGGGGGTGGCAGCACCGCTCTGCAAACGGGGACCTATGTGCCCTGTAGGGGGTGGGAGCAGCAGAGGGGTGTGCATGGGTGCGAGCGGGGTGCTGGGGGTGTGGGTATGGGGGCCGTAGCGTGCGCAGGGGCAGGGTGCAGCATGTGGCCATATGTAGTGCGTGGGGTCGTACGCAGCTCAGGGCCATACGCAGCAGATGGCCGTATGAGGCTCATAAGCTATGGGCCGTATGCAGAGTGGGGGTCATATGCAGCATGGGAGCTGTATGCAGTCTGTGGCCATATAAAGTGTGTGTTTGTGTATATATATATATATATGAACTGTGTAACAACCATACGAAGCATCTGGCTGTGTGCACCTTATGACCCACATCACCTCTGGGCCATATGCAGTACAGGGTGTGAGGGCCATATGCAGAATATGGGCTAACTAAAGCGAGGAGGCCGTATTCAGTCTATGCAGTGCATGAGCCATATGCAGTGCTGAAGCCACGTGTAGCGTACGGGCTGCACTACAGCGTGGAGGTCACTTGCAGCATATGGGGTCATGTGCAGCGTGGGGAACATATGCAGCATGGGGGCTGGGCAATCACCAACTGTATGAAGTTGAACAAGGGCAAGTGCCGGATTTTGCACCTGGGGCACTGCGACCCTGGATGTACAGACAGCCTGGGGAGCGAGAGGCTGGAGAGCAGCTCTGCAGAGAGGGACCTGGGGGTTCTGGTAGACCACAAGTTGAACATGAGCCAACAGCGTGCCCTGGCAGCCAAGAGGGCCAACCGTGCCCTGGGGGGCATCGAGCACTGCATTGCAGCCGGCCAAGGGAGGGGATTGTCCCGCTCTGCTCTGCGCTGGGGCGGCCTCACCTCGAGCGCTGGGGGCAGTTTTGGGTGCCACAGGACATCAAGGGTATAAAGCTGCTACAGAGCATCCACATGAAGGTGGTGAAGGGTTTAGAGGGGAAGCCGTACGAGGAGCAGCTGAAGTCCCTTGGTTTGTTCAGCCTGGAGAAGAGGAGGCTGAGGGCAGACCTCATGGCGGTCTGCAGCTTCCTCACAAGGGGAGGAGGAGGAGGGGCAGGGCTGATCTCTTCTCTCTGGTGACCAACGACAGGACCCGAGGGAATGGCAGGAAGATGTGCCAGGGGAGGGTTAGGTTGGGTATTAGAAGAAGGTTCTTCCCCCCGAGGGTGGTGGAGCACTGGAACAGGCTCCCCAGGGAGGCATCACGGCGCCAAGGCTGGCGATATTCAAGAAGCACTTGGACATCGCCCTCAGAGCCATGGTGTGAATTTGGGGTTGTCCTGTGCAGGGACAGGAGTTGGACTCGATGATCCTTGTGGGTCCCTTTCAACTCAGACTTCCAACTTCCAACTCCAGCTCAACATTCTATGGTTCTATGATTCTGTGGCTATATGTAACGTATGGGTTGTACGCAGCATGGGGACCACAGGCAGAGGGTTGATGGGCTGTGCACAGCAGAGGACCAGGCACCTGTGAGTGTGCGTGCACAGCACCCCCAGCCCTCCATGCCAGCCCCTCAGATGTTGACCCCAACCCTGGATGGGGGCAGCTCAACCCCTCCGTCCACCACCCTCCAGCCCCACGGGCACGGAGACCCCACCTGCAGACACAGCGCTGAGACTCTGGGGAGGGTTGGCAAGGAGGCACGGCTGGGGCTGGTGGGACTCACCTGGTCCCCAGAGCTGGATGCACTGCTGGTGGTGGGTCATGCACATGCCGTTGTTGCAGTAAGCCTCGCCGTAGGCACAGGATGAGCCATCCAGCAGGTATACGTTGGCTGGGCAGTAGGGTGAGGCACCTGTGCAGTATTCGGGGAGGTCACAGGATCCCGCCGCTTCCCTGCAGACCGTCCCAGCCACCTTTAGCTGCCACAGGAGGAGAGAGAAACATCAGCACTGAGTGGCAGCAAAGGGGCCAAGCTGGGATTGCTCCTGCCTCCTGGTACAGGTTGGGGCCATAAACCGTCTATAATGTCCCCTGTGGCACTATCAAGATATAAAGCCAAATTTCTGGGCTGGACCCCAGCCACAAAGCAGCCAGCAAAGACTCCCCTGCATACATGAGTTTAGGTATAACCCTCCTCATTTGGCACCGGCGGGGGGGCGACCTCAGGGACAAGCAGTGTGTGAGTCCCGGGGCGGGTGGTGGGAGCCGTATCTCCCTGTTCAGCCCATAGGCAGGCGGGTGGGCACAGTGGGGGACACAGCGGGGGGCTTACCTTGCAGTTCTGGCAGCAGTCACCGTGGGCACACTGGGCCCCTGCCTTCAGCGTGCAGTTGTGTGCATTGCAGCATGGGTTGGTGCACTCCTGCGTGGGGAGGAGACACCACCACGGTCAGCAAGTTCATCCCCTCCCCGTTGCTGCCCCCAGCCCCTTCTCCACCCATCACAGCATTGCTCTTCTCACTTTGATGATGGGGAAACTGAGGCACAGGCGGGATGAGGAAGACCTGAGCACTCTGGTGCAAAGTCAGGAAGGAAGCCAGGACCAGGTTAAATGGATTTAGGAAGGTGGGACTAGGAAGAGCCCTTGGGATGGAGGACCTGTGGTGACCAGCAAACCCCTTTCCCTTGGAAATACCCCTCTCCATGCGGGCTGCATCCTGCCACCCAGCATCCAAACTGAGCTGCAAAAGCCTCTGCAGGAAAGCAATGCAGCACCCAGGACCATACCTCCACCTCCCCGCAGTCACAGTCTTCTCCTTCCTCCAGAAAGCCATTGCCACATTTCCGTCCCACCACCAGGTCCTTGGTGTCAGGCAGGTTGAACAGACACATGCCACCTCCCTTCTGGAAGTAGTTCTCCAGCTGCCTCTTGCTGCAGGAGCTGAACACGCGAGGGAAGGGGTGTCTGCGCAGGGGACAGATGGGGAGGGATGGGAACCAGGGCGATCAGGACCAGAAGAAGGTGGAAAACCACAGTCAGAGCTGGGAAATAAGGACATGGGCAAACTGGCACAAACCCTTCCAAGAGCAGAAGCCACCACCGGCCAGATGCATCAAGAGCGCAAACATCCCCCAACCCAACTCACATGGCTCAGCATCAGATTAACAACCAGGGGACACCACACTGCACCCAAATATTTTCCAGAATGGGATGGGGTGGACAATCAGAGCTGCTATACACCATTCCCAGAGCATCAACCCTCCAGCCAGAAACCTCCTGGAGACTGGAGACCCCCACGGTCCGAACCTCGAAGCCCAGGGAGCACCCACATCTGCAGGCTCTGCCAGCTCAGTGCTGGTGTAGATGTCACCTCCGTGCCTCGGTCCTCTGCACCTGGGACACCACAGACACCCCCGCCCTAACCACAAGGCAGGTCTCCACATCTGAGACTATCTGCTCAGGATGTCTGCTAAATATGTGCCTGCTGTCACCAAACCGTTGATCAGAAATACCCATCTGGGGCTCTTTAAATACCTTCAAGACTGAGATGGAGAAAAAACCTCTAAAAAATTAAAGAAAAATGGAAAAGAAACAAAAAAACCCATATTAAATCATTCACAAGACCTGAGCAGCAAAAAGTAAAAATCAGAGCCTACTATTTTTTCATTTCTCTAACAGCCTAACTGGCCTTTCCCATAAGGAGCTGGAGAGAAACAGTGGTTTTCTAGACAAGCTCTGAGCACGGTTCTTCTATAATTTTGCATGCTTGTGGGGGTTTTTTGTATGATGTACTAAGAAGGAGGAAGCAAAGAGTAAGAGCTGTGCACTGCTCGTCCTCCAGTGCTGCTTTCATTTCCTCCTACAGCTGAAAAAAAGCTCTATTTCATATTAGGACATTTCATTTCCAAGATGACATAGAGGGCTTTTTCTAAAAGTATTTCTGAAGTCTGGGGGAAATCTCTTGAGCCGTAGGGAAGGCTGTAAGTCCATGCAAGTTATGGGAGGGTGAGCAAGTAAATATAGCCAATAAGCGGGTAGACGACTGTGCAAATAGGGACAGGTTGAAGACAGTCAAAAATGTGTTTTCTCCTCACGTGGGGAAAAATATAGTTCAGCAAAAATAAGATGGAAGAAAAGTCACAGGGAGATGTCAGCTCGGAGAGCTTTGCCTGCAGGGGTGAGCAGGGGCAGAGCTGAGCTAAAGCATCTGCTACTGTTTTGCACCAGTGCATCCAGCCCCGGTGGGTGGGGGCAGGATAATTAATTAGTAAGATGAGTAAACAAACAAGTGCACAACTTCACCATCCTGGAAAGCCAGTGCTTTTCCCCACCACAATCCACCTAGGCAGAGACTAAACCCCATGGGGTCAGCACCGTGGTCTGACAGCCCTGAGAGCCACAGGAAAACAGCCTGGGGACACCCTCAAACTGCATTGTGGTTTTTGACTGTTACTTATTAATTGGAAGAGCAGGTGGGTTCAAATAACAGAGAGTAAACAGCTGCTTTTCTGCAGTGCAGGGAAATCTGGGATTGTCGGGAGCCAGAAAACTCAACAGGAGAACGACCTTGGAAGGGAAAGTGGCACCAACCAGCTGAATTTCGTAGAGCTTTGGGCTGAATTAAAGGGTAAAAGCAAAGGAAAACAAACCCTGGAGGGATGCCAGAGAGCATGAAAGCTAATGACTGCCACTCCGGAGCATCCCGCATCCAGATTTAGTGGGGTTGGGGTGAGGGATGTGAGCTCACCCCACCGCAGCCCTGCGGTGCCGAGTCTCCACCACCACGGCCAGGGACTGGGCATCCCTTTGCCATCCAGGCTTACAATAAAGAATAATTTCATCGTGCTGAGGTGTGGGTTAGCACAGGTAAATGCCTTGGATTCCTGTAATGTGTCTACCAGGTAACATCCATTTACTTCCATCCCTAGCTCTTTTGGGATAGGGCTGCTACCCCTCTGCTACCCCCTCGGAGACTACCAGCCCCGCCTGCTCCTGTTCCTGGGCCCCAGGATGTGCTCGCTCCAGGGAATCGAGATGTGTAGGACAAACAGGGAAGAGGGCAACCAGCCAGGTCCCCCTTTGCAACAGGGCATTGCACCTGCAACAGTGCCTTGCAGGACAGGACCCCCTGCCCACTCCCCAGCCCACCCAGCTGCAAACAGCAGCCGCAACCTGCTGGGGGCTTAGGGGCCGCACCTCGTCCCCACCGCCACTTACCCAGTGGCCGCTGCCATGACACAGCCGCCTTGCTCCGGGGTGGCCTCCACGCAGCAGCCCGTGCTGTCGTGGCTCATGCCGAAATTGTGGCCGATTTCATGGGCCATAGTGGCGGCTGCTCCGATGGGCTGCTCCGAGTGGTCCTGCAGAGGGATGGGGGATGTGTCAACACAGCAGCCAGGAGCGATGGATAGGGGTGATCCCACAGCAAGAAATGGGGTTAGGATGATGGAGGGACCACAACATCCCTGGGATTGCAACTGGATCCCATGGGAGGGACAGGGACAGGAGGAGAATTCGTGGCAGAAGTGGGTTTGGTCTCCTAAAAGACCCGCGTGGGACTTCTGGGAATTTCTTTTGCTGGAGTCAACTGCTTAAAACCTGGGGCCTTGGTAGGTGCATCCGAAAAACCAGAAACCTTGGTGCCCCACAGCACCACCCTGCCTAGGGACCACAAGTCACCAGGGCCATCATCACCCCATCAAGAGGAGGATAAAAGCTATCTGCGGCAGAGGCGATGCTACAAAACCAGAGAGCACAAGCAGGGAACAAGCAGGGGCTATTCAATATGAGGGGCAGAAGCAACACAGGAGATCCCAGCACTGCTGCTAGCTGCACGCTGGGGGTGTGCATGGGGCGGGAGACCTTTAAACCAGCCCTTTCTCACCCTCCTTAGTACTTGGCCAACATCTGAGAGGGGTAAGGGGCTACCAGCATCATGGTTTACTCTCTGGCTGCATCCCAAGACCAACCCCGGATGGCTGGTCCTCCAAGCCCATGAAGAACCCCAGCGAGACGGGGTGGTAATGGGGTCCCCCCAGCCTGGCAGGAGCAGTGGGGACCCCCCTTACCATGCTGACACCTCCGGAGTTATCCGCGCTGCACATCCCCTCCAGCGGGGCCATGCCAATAGTTGTCCCCCTGAACGTCTTCCCTCTGCCCGGAAAGAACGGAGGGGCAGTTAGCACCCCAGGGGTGGTTTGGAGACCCCGGTCCAAGCTGGGAACCCCTGCCCCGACGTCCCCAGGTCCATAGGGGTGCTCACGTCAGCAGCTGGGCGTTGTCGTGCTTCTTGCGTGACCTCAGTGCCTTCTTCCACTGCAGGAAGGACCAGAGCGTGGCGTTGGCATCACTGGTGACGGCGCACTGGTCCCGCTCCGTCCACACCTCCAGGCCGATCAGGGCCACCTTGATATTCAGCGACCTGTAAAACTGCAGGGAGGGGACAGGGATGGAGCGGATGGGGACTGGCATTCGCTGTACGTCCTCCATCACTGCCGCAGCGTTTCAGCTGGTGGGTCTCCGTGCTTTACCTCCAGCTGGGTGACTCGGAGACACACTTGTCCCAAATCCACCTGCAAGCATGAGTTGTACAGGCACAGGCGTGGGCACAGGAGCCACTCAGGGTGGCACAATGCCACCCATCGGCTGAAAACACCTAAGCATGTCCGGGCTTGTGTCGAGGAAGCCAGCATTGATCCCCACCACTACAGCAGGGTGAAGAGCCAGCACTCTCTTCACTGCTGCAGCTCAGCCGATGGGTGGCAAAGCATTTTCCACCACGTGCTCCCATCTGCCATCCAAACTCCTAGCCCCAGTGACATGGGGACAGTCCCTAAGGGCCACCGCCAGGCTGGCCCTGAGCTCAGGTGCTTTCACATGCACCTGGAAAGATGGAGGTGGTGGCGGGTCCCTCTCACCAGCCGTTACCTTGTCCACATAGTTTGCGATCTCCACGATGCGCTGCTTGGTGAGGCCCAGGTCGAGGTTCTGGTTCCGGTACTGCAGAGACATGGGGATGGGGAATGGTCACTGGGGGAAAAGCAGGGAGGGAGGCAGAGAGGGGTCCTGGCTTTTCGGCAGGGGACCAGGTTTCTGCCCACTGCTGTGCTCACCAGTGTGTGATCAGCAACAATGAAGAGCTCCATGTACTTCATGGTCCTCCAAGCATCTCTCTTCACCTGCAAGACAGACAGCAAGGCTTGGAGGAGTGAAAGAGCAGGCAGCCCACAGCTCTGAGCATCACAGGTTCCCCAGACGCTGCAGAGCTGCCCAGGAAGGACAGCCGAGAGGGGAAACTGAGGCACGAGGAGACCAGGGAAATTTGGGCAGCTTTAGTGCAATTCCCAACGTCACCTCACATCACATCCCACATTGTATGACGCAGCACTGATGCCCAACCCACGCGTCCTCCCTCGGCGGTCTCCTGCCCAAAATCAAACCAGGTGAGCTGCCCATGAACATCCTTAAGTCCCATCTGCCTGTGCAGCCCTGCCCAGATGCCAGGGTGATGGGCACCCCGCTGCAAGCTGCAGGCACTTAGCAGGGGGAGAGATGGCCCCGCTCTCAGCCCTCTGCCCCTCGACAAGCAAAGGACCCCAGGATGGATTTACCCGGTGGGGCACTGGCTGGAAGAACCGAGCGATGTCAGCAATGGTGCTCCCGAAATCGTCGCCGTGGCCACAGGTCCCCCCTCGGATGGGTAAGTGCTCTGCTCGGTAGATGAGGTGGTGGCCCGGCTCGGGGGTCCCCAGGGGTTTCAGGTAGTAGCTGGTGTTGCTGCTCAGCACTATCAGGCCCCTGGCAATGGAAAGCAGCCCCCAGTGGCTCCTGTGGTGCTTTCACTCCGGCTCCCCCAGCCCATGCCAAGGCCCCACAAACTCACTGCACCTCAGCTTGGTCCATAGGGGGGTGGGGGCAGAGACAAGAGATGGGTGTCTCTCTCAATACAGCCCTATGAGCTAATATATCCTTAGCATTGAAACCTCCATGCCGGTCAGACCACGCCAACAAGGGATGGCAGCTGGTGGTTGCAAGAGGGCAAAGCTCAGTTCTGGGATACCTGCTGCGGGGTGTGGGATCTTGCCACCTCCAGAGATTAATTTCCTTGAAGGCAGCTCATGCTGCCAGAAAAATGCCCTCTTCCCTGCCCCCAGGGTCAGGTGAAGGATGGGAGAAAGGGAGCAATGGAAAATCAGCCCCATGAAGCATCGAGCTGGGCTTGCAGGATCACTGGTGCTGCTCCAAGGGGTCCCCAGAGGGGGTCCCTGCAGGGAGGAAGGGGGCAGCCAGATCCATCCCCCTCTTCGTCTGCCCCACAAGCCCCCCCCGCCCCGCACACCTCCGTACCGTATTCCCGAGCAGGTGCTCAGGACAACCCAGGAGCCGCCGTAGCCCCGGACATGCCCGTGGTAGTAGCAGTGGTCCTGGGAGAGAGGCGATGGAGACATCTGTTAGAAACCACCACGCAGGGCTGGGCAGCAGCAAACCCCATGTGCTCAGCCCCAAAACCCACCCATTTTGCATTTCCCAGCCCGGCGCATGACGCCCCTCTGCACCGGGGAATGGGAGGGATGGAGCCGGGAGGCTCCGGTGGTTCAGCCAGGGACACAGACAGCCCCACGCCCGGCTCGGCGTGCTGGAAGGGTGACAAATAGCCGGTGGGGGGACGTCGGGGAAAGCAAGGGCTGCTCGAGCCCGGCGCTGCCTGTGTTTATTTCCCGAGGTGCTGTATCGCGGCCAAGAGATACAGGAGCCACGTGTTGCCGCATTCCTCCCGCGACAGGCGCCGGGGATGCTGCCAGCGAAAACACCGCGCCTCGTCCTGGTGGGGCTTTGGCTTCATCCCAAATGCCAAGGCACCCCAAAAAACGGAGATGAGCTATGCCTGTCCCCCAGCACCCACCGTGTGGTTGGGGGTCACCGTCACGGGCTGCCCGTCTGTGGCGTAGTGTGTCTCGGTGTAGCCCGGCACCAGCAGCCTGCGGAGAGAGGAGAGGGGTGAGGAGTTCGAGCTGCTCTGGGTGTCCCGGCACAGGGACACGCTGAGCCTCTGCGCCCAGCCCTGGGCAGCCGTGCAGGGCTGAGCTGTCTGCATGGTCCCCCTTCACAGCCGCCCATTGCAATGCTTTGGGCAGCGGAGCTGGCAGTGCGGCCATCACCGCTGCGTCAGGGCTGGCCCCCGACCAGCGATTGCCCGCGGCCAGTGGGGACGTGAATCGCAGTCCGACGTCCCCTTTTGCATCTCAGCGAGGAAAGGGCTGCCCATACTGCTTCGAGGTCCTGCTGGTCTGGGACAGGAGACCTGCACAGGAGGAGCCCGGCTGCCCCCCCAGCTCAGACGCTACCTCGGCAGCACCGAGGATGAGCAGCCAGGCAGGGTGACGGCTTCTCCATAGGGACTAAACTCCCCTTGGGACTACCAAAGTCCCCAGGGAGAAGCATCCTGCTGGGAGAAGAAGGGATCAACCCTGTACTTAAGGTCCAGAAGAGGACATAGGAGGTTTGGGGACTCCGACACTCCAGCGCCGGGCACGTCACTTCGCATCACTCATGGCACAGCAAGGGTGATGCTCCTGAAGCAACACCCCAGGAACAGGGCTCGGGGTCCCCGAAAAAACAGAGTTGATCGTGAGAAAGCTCAGGCTGCTTTTAGCAAAGCTTGCACCCCGCCCCGCCTTCACCCTGCGTGCCTCAGCTTCCCCCCAGTTGCCAGCCACCTCCCACCGAAGCGGTCCCGGGGGCTGCCCGTGACGCAGCCCCCTCCCACGCTGACAAATTGCTTCCTGCCACAGGGAAGAGCCAGAGCTGAGCTTGCTACTAGCAAGCATGTGGGGCTGGGGGGTCCCAGGCAGCAGATGGGGGCTTTAGACTGAAATGACCCCACGGGTGGTGGGAGAGAAGAGAAAGTGATGGGGGTTTCCCCCGCCGCTGAAGGCTGCGTGACCCTGCCCAGATGCCAGGGTGACGGGCGCCTCACCAAGAGCTTGCAGACAACGTGGGGACAGCTGGTCCCCCAAGGGACAGCGTGCATGCAGGGGTCTCGGCCACCCGAAGAAGGACGAAGCAGGGCTGGGTTTGGCCCTCGATTCCTGGGGTTTGGCCCTGTCCCAGGGCTTTTATTCTGCAGCAGAAGAAAATAAACCAAGCGGCCGCCCCAGAATAGTCCTCCCGCCTCTTGGTTTCTATTTTGCAACCAGTTTGGCCCCAAAAATGTTGCTGTGGCATGTTCCCGCCTTCCCAGCCCACCTGTGAGTGGGTGCCTGGCACCGGTAACTCCAGATACAGCGGAGAAAGGAGACAGGAGCTCAGCCTGGGTCCTGGAAAGGGACCCGTGGGCAGCCTGGCAAGATACAGCTGCCCAGCCAGTGTGGGGACAGATGGGCAGCTGCCCCTGCAGGATGGGGACAGGGATGGGGACAGGTCAGCTGAGGACAGCAGAGAGGCAAAAGCCTCCATGCCATGCCTGGGGAATAGGTGGAACCAGGAGGGTTGGGCCGATCCCCCAACCGGGGGCACAGCAAGTCCCATCCAGGGGCAGAGTGAGTCCCAGCATGGCTCAGACCACTGGGATGTCCTCTCCAAGGCAGGCCAAGGATCAGGAGCCCTGGGGAAGGAAGGGCAAGGAGATGTGTATTCTCCTCCAGCACAAGGGAAGACCTTGCTGGAAAACACCACAAAGGATGGTTCTGGAGGCCAACCACGTCTCCCAGTACCAGAAGAAAGAAGATTTGAGGTCTAGCATGGCCTCACTGGCCCATGAGCTAGCAGGGATAATGTAGCCCTGTTAGCTGGCACAAGTCAGCAGCGTAGATGGCCAGGGCTGCATTGGTCTCCCCAGTAGATACAACCACTAGGCACAGCCACACTTGGGTGCTGTGGACTATCCTGGCTGCCATATGGACTGCCTTTGGTGCCATGGATGATCTTGGGTGCTATGGATGGTCCTCATTGCCATAGATGCTCTTGGATCCGGTGGACTGCCTTGGGTGCCATGGATGTTCCTGGGTGCCAAGGAAGTCCTTGGGTACCACGTCTTGGCTGTCATGGACTGTCCTGGGTGCCATGGACTGTCCTGGGTGCCACAGATGCTCTTGGATGCCCCATACTACCCTGGGTGCCATGGATGATTTTGAGTGCCATGGACTATCATGAGTGCCATGGATGGTCCTGTGTGCTGTGGATGCTCTTTGATGCTCATGGAAAGTCTTGGGTGCCACAGATGGCCCTGGGTGCCACAGACAGTCCTGAGTGTCACGGACAGTCCTGGGTGCCACGGATGCTTTTGGGTGCCACGGATGATGCTGGCTACCATGGATGCTCCTGGGTGCCCTGGACTGCCCTGTTTGCTCAGCTCCCTTTTGCTGCCACCAACCCCTCAGCTCTTTCACCATGCCCTCATCCAGACCTCAGCATCCTGCAATGCCCCATGCTGCTCCAGTCCTGCCAGAGGTGCCACAGCCACCAGGGATGCTCTTCAGCCGTCCTGGCCACACTCATCCCTTCAGCACGGCAAAGTGGTACCAAGCCAGAATTAGGGTCATGAGAAGGCAAACAAACACCTGCAGGCCTGGTGCACCAGCTAGAAACAAGGCTAAACTTTGCACATGAGTTTCCAACCCCCCACTGCCAACCCCGCCATTGCCTATAGTCCAAAAATACAACATGCACGGGAACCCCCCGATTCTCCTTCCTGCACACCAAAAGCCCCTCTGTAGGTCACCAGGACGTGCTGCCTGGCAGGGCTGTTCAGGGGACACCATGGTGGCTGCTTTTGTGCCCGAGCAGCAGCAAGAAGAGGGCTCTGCCAGGCACGAGCCTCCCACAGCTGCCAGTGAGAAGCAGAAGTGGAAGCAGAAGCCCATCCTGCACAGAGCAGCTTTCTGCCCTGCTCCACCACAGAGCTGCCTTGCACCAGGAGGGGCCTGAACCCAAAAAGGTACAAATGCCACGAGGTCTCGGGGTGAGGGGCAAGGAGAGCAGGGCAGGAGATGGAGATGATTGCTCTCCTTGCTCCAGCCCCAGCACAAGGGGAGGCCAGGCTGGGTGAGTGTCACAGGGGACAGATGCTGCTGGCACCTGCATCCAAGCCAAACCAAAGAAGGAGCCCAGAAAAGGTTGAGCGAGGCTACACGGCAAGGTCGCCAAGGACCAGCGCCAGGCTGCCAACCCCAAGACCGGTCCAGCAGAAGAGCAGCAGAGGTTTCCAAATCACTGCCAGCAATCAGCATTGCCCACCGTGAGATACCTCCAAAAAACCTCACAGGATTAGCCCTACCAGTGGGATGGCAGCCCAAGAGCTCCCTGTCCTGCTGACCCTCATCTCCATCCCCTAAGCACCCCACACCGCGTTCACCCATGCTGGGTCTTGCACCATGGCATCAAACCAAGGCTGTTACTTGCACAACGTGGGCGTGGGCAGTGGAAAAAGGAGCATTTCAGCCCAAACTGCCGCATCAGCTGCAGCCAGCAGGAAGCCACACCAGGCCATCCCTTCCCCTGCAGGCAGGAAAGCCAGGACAGGGCGGCCAGGATACTCCTGCTCCAGGTGGAACCAGTGCCCCTTCCCCAGCCCCAGCCCTGACACTTACTGGTTCCTCTCCAGCACCAGGACAAGCTCGCTGCCCTCAGCCATCACAGCCACCTTTGCCCGGGCAGGCGCCAGCACCTACGGAGGAAGCAAAGGAGGGATGGGGTTAGAAAAGACAGAGCCCAGGACACTGCAGCCGGGTGCCGGTCCATCCTGCTGCCTGCCTTTATTATTGTAGGACCTACTGCTCCGTCAGCAACACAAAAGGCAGCAGGTGCAATGAATTTTGAGCGCTATCCCTGTTTGGAAAAGCAGGAGCTGCTTTTCCAACTGCAAAAAATGCAGCAGGAGCAGTGAGAGCAGGTGTGAGTGGAGACGCGGGGGCCAGGAGGTCCCTGAGCATCACCAGTCACTCTGCGGGGACATCCCACACTGACCCACACCACCTCTCCCCTCCCAAAAGCTCAGTCCCACAATTCAAGCTGGCAGTGGACCATGGGGCACCCTGTGCTGTTCCCACCAGACACATTTCCTCTGCCCTTCCCGCTGCTCCCCAGCTCAGGGTGCATCCCAGCCTCTCCTCCGTGGATCTGCTCCACCTACTCCATCCCCTACCACAAGCCCACAGAAGGTGAGAAATAAACCCTCCTGCTTGATTGCCCATGACTAGCAGCAGATAAAAGAGGATTTGCACTGGGGTTCGCCCTGCAAGAGTCGGGGTGAGGAAGCAAATCCCAACTCTACTGACAGCTCCCCCAGAAAAAGGCAGCAGGAGGGAACCGACACGGGATACAGGATCAGAAGCACTGCCTCGAGCATCCCGAACGGAGTCTCTGTGTGCTCTGGCCCACCGCGGCTCCATCCCACCAGAGATCCTGAGCCGGATCCTGTGGAGGCTGGTCCCTGGGTGGGTCGGCACCTGCGTGCACCCCTGCAGGGTATGGAAATAAATAGCAACCGCCCGGGCACCGGATAATTGTACCGTTAAAAATACAGCGGGGCAGCAAGAGGAAAGAATTGACTCAACTTCCCCAGGATGCCGGTGGTTTTACTCACTCCCTCACTTCGGAAGGCGCTAAATGGGAACCCTGCACAGTGACCCACACCAGCACAGCTCATTTGCACGTGACGGGATGGGCTGGAGCCCAGAAGTGCTGCCTTCCTCCAACGTCCCCACATCCCTTCCCCGGCTCCAGTGCTGAGGACACCAAAAGCATTGCCCTGTCTCTGTTTATGGCCCGGCCGGAGTGGCTGGCTCTGTCTCCCTCACTCGGTCCCTCCCCATCCATGACGGATGCAGGAAGCCCGGCGGGCTGCCAGCCCTCGGCCCCGTGCTCAGGATCTGCCGCAGGGCTCCGGCACCCTGGCCACGAGCTGGCAAGGTTTTCCCAGCTCTGGAGGGAAAGGGGAGAAGAAGGAGCTGTCTCCACAAGGCTCTGGCTTCGGCTGCTCTGAGCATCACACGGTTTTGCAGCCGGTCACTAGGAATGCAGTGGGGTGGGGGTAAAGTTGGGCGATTCCCAGCTTGGGCTAAAACGGAGGCCAAATCCTGCTGTCTCCTCTCATCCCTATGGAGATGGCTGGCAAGGCTTTGCTCCTCATGCACCCTGGACCCCACCCCATGTCCTGGGTACCTGGGACACTGGGGGACCTCCAGCCTGGCAGCCCCAGGTCCGACCTCCTTGGACCATCATGCTTTTAAGGGGCAGCATCATTGGGACAAAGCGTTTCAGGGTGCAGGGCAGCCGGGTACCGCCGCTGCTGCACCCCAGGACACGGGGTTTGTGCTGCCAGGACGGGTGTTCCTGCATGTCCACTCCAAATTGAGGTCTGGGGGCAGAGGCACCCCATTAAGCTGTTCAGATTGGCCACAGGGTTGCTTCTGGCCCCAAGGGGACCCATGGGTCTGAGCCCTTATGGCCCCATTTCCAGAGGATGGGGAGGTGCTGGTCACCCCAGTCCGTGGCAGCATGGGGACACGGTGATGGAGTGGGGCTGGCTGAGCGCTCCCTCTGCCTCCAACACCGTCATCCCAGCTCCAAAAAAGGAGACCAGACGCAGTACTTTAAAGAAAACAAAACAAAAAAACAACCAACCCAACAGCAAAGCAAGCCGAGTCCGAGGCCCTGCCGCTTCCCGGCGAGCCCCTTCGGCACGGCCATGGCACGACCACGGTCCCCGCTCCCGGCGAGGGGCCCTGCGTGATACAGGGAGGAGGAAGCCGGGGCAGAGGGCTCCCCTCCTTCAGCAATGGTGGGAACGGGCTGTATTTTTAGAACATGATCTTATACAAACATCACTCCCTGGCCAAACATGGTCCGTACGTTTTTCTTGCCATTTCCCTTCTTCCCCCCCTGCCCCGCCCTCCCTTTTTTCAAGCCTGTTTCTCCCCGGCTCTGATCTCCCCAACACCCTCTCCCCGCAGCCCATCTCCTCCTCCCCCCCAATTCCCTGCCGGCTCCTTCCCGGTTTTGAATTCCCCAGCAATTACTCCCTGCCTTGACTTAAGGGCCTTTACTGGCAAAATGCTCTTTCCCAGCTGCCGTCTTAAAGGGACATGTGCCTATGCTGAGTTATCCCGGCATTCACAGCTTCCCCTGCACGCACTGTCCCATCTCCCAGGCTGCCAAAGCCTGGAAAACCAACCGCTGCTAACGGGATCTCTGTCTGACCCCTGCGAGGTGGTACATCGCGAGCTCTCCCCTTCCCTGTGCCTCAGTTTCCCCTGAGGGCACAGGGAGCTCTCCACAAGTGAGTGGGGAGCAGGGGGACTGATCCTGGTTTCAGCTGGGATGGGCTGAATCCAGCTCAATCCCTGGAGAAATAAATAGCAATGAGTAAGATGAGGGAGAAGGAGGGTGCGAGTACCACTTGGGCCAGGCAGGAGTCAAATAACCCAACTCCAAGGCCAGGGAAGGTTATTGCATTAATTAAACACTGATCATTTTGCCTTGCGTCTAACTGGCAGGCAGTTGGGTCCCCAAAAGCTGCCAGCCAAGATGCTGTGCACCAGGAATGAGCAGAGATCAGCATCTGCCCGGGCTCCAGCATCATCCCAAGCTCCAGCATCTGCCTGGGCTCCAGCATCATCCCAAGCTCCAGCATCTGCCTGGGCTCCAGCATCATCCCAAGCTCCAGCATCATCCCAAGCTCCAGCACCTTCCTGGGCTCCAGCATCATCCCAAACTCCAGCACCTTCCTGGGCTCCAGCATCATCCCAAACTCTGGCATCTGCCTGGGCTCCAGCATCATCCCAAGCTCCAGCATCATCCCAAACTCCAGCACCTTCCTGGGCTCCAGCACCATCCCAGGCTCCAGCACCTTCCTGGACTCCAGCATCATCCCAAACTCCAGCACCTTCCTGGGCTCCAGCACCATCCCAGGCTCCAGCACCTTCCTGGACTCCAGCATCATCCCAAACTCCAGCACCTTCCTGGGCTCTAGCACCATCCCAGGTTCCAGCACCTTCCTGGGATCCAGCATATTCCTCCCTTATCCAAATGCCACCACCTCCTTTCTCCAGCGGCCATGAAAAGGATGCACCAGTCCCCACCAGAGGCTGCAGGAACCACCTTCCCTCGGCCTGGCTGGATGTGGAGGTGGTGGCCCCTCTCCAGGACATCCCAGCAAAGCCGGTCCCACTGGGGGCTGGGCTGGGAGAAGCGAAGAACAGATGGGATGAATCTGCCCTAGCCAGGACCCAGCCTGTGAGCAGCCCAGAAGACCTACTGGGCCGAGTTCGAGTCTATTTTTCTTTTTCAATCCGCTGATCAGAAAAACCACAGCGATATTTGCAAAGGAGCTGAGGCCAAAGGGTTTGTGTCGCTCTTCGAGGAGAAAGACAATCTTTGTTTCCCGACAGCTCCTGGCCATCCTCCTCACCCAGGCTCCCTCCTCCACCCCTGCTGGAAAGCTCCCACTGCCCTGCAGGAGAGCAGCTTGCCCAGGAGCAGGCTCAGAGCGTGCCGAGCTCTTTGGGAAATCACTAGCTAAGCCAAAATCCAAAAGCCACGCTCAAATCACAGCCCAGTCATCTGCTCAGGCAGGTCCCACAAGCCTTGATTGCCTAAGTAAGCGCATGCAAGCCTGAATGTAATGAGGAAGACGAGGATCGGAGTTACCAGGAGATGCTCCGTAGAGGATTTGGTGATGGGTTTTGCAGCTGGAGCATCATGGCTGAGCCAGGTCCTCCCCAGGCAGCTGGATCCCAGCAGCAGAGTTCGGGTTTGAAGAGCACAGCTTGGAGATTGCATCACCTTGTCCTAAATGCACACCGGGATCAGGATCCGAGACATCAAGGACAAGCCTCTCGCTCCAGCTGCTCACTGAAAAAGCATCCTGGTGGCAGCCAGCTCCAGGGGAGTCTGGAGGACCAGGGTAATCCAGGCCCTGGAGGCAGAGGCAGGATTTTGGTTGTTTTGAAGCAAACTTGGCTCAGGGACCACGTCAGGGTTTGCTCAGTCCTGCCACATGTTGCCAAGGGAAAAGAGCTTCCTTGCAGGAAACAGATTGCAGGAGTGCATGTCCTTGGCACCTGCAGCTCGCCCCAAACCACGAACGGTCCTCTCCTCCCTTCCTCCTCCCGGAGCAGGGCTGTGACCCCACATGGATGTGATGCTCCCAGGGGAGGGGCCCGCACCGCAGGGCTGGGGGAGGGACAGGGTATCGCACCCCGACTGCTATCGGCGGCGATGCTCCAAGTGTTCATCACCGAGGATGAAGGGGACAGCCACGTCCCATTCCCAGGACAGGCAGACACTGGCTGCTCCAGGGACCCAGCAGATGATCCCGTGGCGTGAGGAGTAGCGGTGGGTGCGTGGATGCTCCATTGGTGCTAAGGTGCATTCCCGTACAGGGACGGGATGCCAGGAGAGATCTGGAGGGAGGTTGAGGGGTTCTTCTGCCTGGGTGCTCTTCAGTCCTTGTGATTTATAGAATCACAGAATGGTTTGGGTTGGAAGGAACCCTCAAAGATCATCTAGTCCAATCCCCCTGCCATGGGCAGGGGCACCTTCCACTAGACCATGTTGCTCAAAGCCCCGTCCAACCTGGCCTTGAACACTGCCAGGGATGGGGCATCCACAGCTTCTCTGGGCAACCTGGTTCAGTCGCTCACCGCCTTCATCGTAAAACATTTCTTCTTTATGTCCAGCCTAAACCTACGGTCTTTCAGTTTAAACCCATTGCAGCGAGAAACTGTGCTTGGGAAAAGCAATTACAAAGAGAAAGAAAAGAAAGAAAAGAAAGAAAAGAAAGAAAAAGAAAAGAAAGAAAAGAAAGAAAAGAAAGAAAAGAAAGAAAAGAAAGAAAAGAAAGAAAAG